>VDFB02325380.1:0-27024 GCA_007258455.2 Sequoia sempervirens
ACCATAGCTCTCTCCTTGAAAGAAATACTATTGAATTCCCTATGGGTTCTAAATCCTCAAAAAATCTAATCAAAATTAGAAAGTGTCTCCCTTCGGAGGAAGCAAATGAACACTCTAATCTCTTGCATTCTCATTCTAATATCTTCGCTTGGACATATGAGGATATTCCTAGTATTGATTAGTCTATAATTTTTCACAATATGGTCATATGTCCTTATGTGAAGATGGTTAAGTAGAAAATCCAAAAGATCAATCCCAAGGTGGCATTGATGGTCATAATTGAGATAGAGAAGTTGTTGAAAGTAGGCTTTATCTGTTCGATTAACTACTCCCCTTGGATTTTGAATATAGTCATTAGTAGGCCTGATGGCCTCATTCACATATGTATTGAATTTTGGGATCTTAATAAGGCTTCTCTTAAGGATTATTTTCTATTGTACCAAATATAGATATGATTGTGGACTCAACTACAAGCTATTCATTTTTATCTTTTGTGGATGGCTTCTTTGGTAACAATCAGATCTGTTTTAACTCGTATGATCAATACAAGACAACCTTAACTACCCCTTGGGGTAATTTCTTCTATGTGGTGCCCTTTTGTTTTAAGAACATGGTAGAAACTTACCAATGGGAGATGGACCTGATATTTCATGATTTTATTTGTAAGATCTTAGAAGACTATGTTGATGACATCTTGGGAAATTGATAACTCATCAGGATCATGTGAAGAACCTTTGTATTATCTTTAAAAGGCTTCAACTCTACAAAATGAGACTCAATCCCCATAAGTGTGTCTTTAGTGTGGATGTCGACAAGCTTTTGAGGTTCATAGTCTCTCACCATGGAATCAAAGTTGACACAATTAAGATTGATGTCATTTTTAACATGTCTCCACTAAGGAATATCACTGAGTTGCAAAGTCTACAAGGGAAGATTTAGGTGATTCATAAATTTATATATTAGTTAGCTGATTGTACCCTCCCTTTCACACATTTATTGAGAAAGGACATTTGCTTCATATGGTATGAGGAGTGTTAGAAAGCCTATGAGTCAATAAAATATTATTTGGACAATCCTCCCATATTCATGTTAGCTATGCAAGATAGGACATTTTTTCTTTACCTTCTTGCATCATCATACGCTTTGGTATCTTTGTTGGCTTAATATGATAATGCAAGGAAAGAGAGGGAAATCTACTACATCAACCACATCCTAGTCAATTACAAAACTCCTTATTCCTCCATGGAGAATTAGTTCCTCACTCTTGTATCTTCTATGGTATGCAGAAGTTGAGACACTACCTTCTCCATGTTGAAACACATGTCATAGTAAAAATAGATCTTTTGAAGCATTTGTTCTCTAGTACTGACCTTGCTAGGAGAGTAGCGATGTGGATTATGTTGCTCTCTGGTTTGATATAAAGTTCATTAATCAAAAGTCAATAAAGGATCAAGTTGTTTCCAATCAATTGGCAGATGCTCCCTCATCTCACTCCTTCCCTATGTTGGATTTATTTATCGACAAAAATATTTTCACAATTAACTACGACCTTGAATGGAAGATGTATTTTGATGGATCAAGGTGTCAAACTAGTTCTAGAGTGGTTTGTGTCTTGGTATTCTCTTAAGGTAAACCATAACCTCTATTCTTTTGATTAGAGTTTCCTTGCACCAATAACATTGTTGTGTACGAAGCCCTCATTGTTGGCTTGCAAGTCACAATTACACTAAGAATCAAACATCTTCATATACTAGGAAATTTTGAGCTTATTTTCAATCAAATTACGGGAACCTATCAAGCTAAATAAAGTAAGTTGGTCTGGTATGAAGACCTCTCTTTGTTCTTGCTCAATAAATTTTCCTCTTTCACAATAGACAATATCCCTAGGAGAGAAAATAGACATGTTGATTCCATGGCGAGCACTACTTCCTTGGTACTTTAAGAAGAGGATACAAAATAATACCACTTCATAATTTAGGTCCTACAAACCCCTTTAGTTTCTAATCAACCTGAACCCAAGTATCTTGTGTGTTCTCACATAGACTCAGGAGAACAGTTCTCTATTATCTACAGTTATTTAAAGACTAGGAACTTTCCTGATGATGGGATGAAAAATGATCACACTTGTATATGAAATCTTTCAGCATGTTATGCCATATTATCCAATGTTCTTTATTGTAAATCCTATAATGGCATGCTTCTTAGGTGTCTCACTAAAGCAAAATTTCCCCTTTCCTTTAAGGAATCCCATTCGGGCTTCAAGGGTGGAAATTTTGGTGGTAGATCCTTGGTGAGAGGATTAATACATATGGGGTATTATTTGAAAATAACGAAACAATATTTCTTTGATTTTTTCAAAAAGTGCCTTCAATGTCAACAACAAAACTGTCTTATTCACGCACTTCCTCAAGAGTTACAAAATCAAACCTCTCCTTGGCTATTCACAAAATTGGTGTTGGATATCACAGTAAAAATATCATCTCCTTCTTCTAAGGGACATACCATTATTATTAACACTATGAATTACTTCACCAAATGGGTCAAAGCTATTACACTCCAATGCACAAACACTAAAAATATTTGTAGTTTTCTCATAAACAACATAATTTCTCATTTTGGATTGCCTTCTACAATTGTTTCTGACAATGGTACACCATCCAAGAACAAGGAAGTAAAGTAGTTCTTGGAGAAATTTCATATCCAACATAGGTTTTCTACACCATATTATCCACAATCCAATGGTCAAGAAAAAGCTTCTAACAAAATTCTTGAACTTATTCTTTGTAAAATAGTCAATAACATGGTAAGGATTTCCATATTCATTGATCCACCCTGTCCATACATTCCCACAGAGCATTGACAGATTAGAATCAGATCACCCACTCCACACCACTGAGATACTGAGAACTTGTTCATCATTTTAATCCTTATCAACAATTAATATAAGAGCAATATAATTAGAGTGTTCTTACTAGGACCTTTAAGCTAGGAGAGGTCTAGTTCTTTGTGAAAACCAAAAAATGTAAATTTGTTGCTTGATTAGTGAGGGAAATTTAGTCCTAACTAGTTAGGCCCTTACATTGTGATCTTCGTGTATGGTTTAGGTGCCTATGGATAATCATCTATGGATAGGATCCTTCTAAAAGAGCCTATTAATGTGAAACATCTTTGTCAATACTATGCATAGCATTCCATGTTTCATGTGTGTGGTGTTCTCTCAATGAAAGGGTAGTAGCACTACATGTATTGACATTATTCATGAACAAATTAAGAGATTTTTGTGTTATGATATAACCACGTGTGTGTGTGACATGCATACATGCATTTTGTTGCACTATGTGTCCATGCACCACATTACATCTTTTAAGTAAATTAGATAATCATTGTATTTAATTAGCATACAACCATGTGTGTTTATTAAGTCATGTCAGCATCTAATGTAAACATACATTCGTATGAGTATATAACATCCATAGCATAAACATACATGAAAATAAAGAGCACACACATCCAAATAAACAATTCCATCGTATCAAAATCGATATGTCCATATATGTATATATATATATAGGCATGTATGTATTGAATGTCATGTACATGCATAGGGCCACTAGCATAAAAAATAAGTGGTTGTTGAATATATATCTATACAAAATATCTATAAGTGTTTATGTATGTGTATCTCGCTACAAAAATGATGTACCAAATGATGAGCCCCTATCAATGTGGCACATGGCTCCCCAAGCCCTCTAGCTCTGGCTGCTACTCTGCTACCCTCTTGAGAGGCTATACAGTGGTCATTGAGTAGGATTGGTGTGAGCATGATATAGACAGAGTTTCTTGCATCCCCCTGATCTCTCCCTATAATGAGATGATAGTCATCTTTTCCTGCCTTAACTCATCTCATAGGTGCCAAACCTCTGTCGGGGTCACAGCTACTGGCTGCCCACCAAGGTCATTGAGATAGGACTAGAGGGTGTCACACACCTAATGAGTGGAATTGACCCTCCTCATTGCTTGTGTCACTCGTTGAGCACCATCCATAGCTCACCCAATAGTTGTTCATATTGTCCCTGAAATGTTGTCAGCTCTATAGTTAGTTGCACAATATCCACACCTTGCTCCTCATAGGTGGTCCTCATGCATGCTAATGACTCAAAAGTGGGGGTATTTCATCCTAAAAATATTGGGCAGAAATCCTTGAGAGCCATCCCCTTGATCAACACGTTAGGGGCTACCTTTGAAATACACTGAGCCATTAGCCTTGTCCATCCTTGTGCATCCTCTACAATCACAAAGAAAGAAAGAGAAATTAGTATCACATGGCATATATATATCATAGAAAAAAAATTAAAAAGCACATAAACATAAAGAATGTACTATGTATACCTAGATCCATTGGCTTCCCTATAGGATTAGGGTGATGGTCGGTGCCATGCCCAAGCTTCCAACGTCTGTGACTACCCCGGTGACGCTAAGGTTGTTTCCACTAGAATAGTGGGATTTGGTGGTAATGAAGAGACATGGGTAGCCATGGGGGACTTCGATCTCCCCCACCACATTGGTCTTTAAGGTACCGCCTCCTCTTGTTCCCTCTCCTTCTCCCTTCTGGCTTGTTGGCACACTCTCCGTCTATCTTGTGGAAGATGGGAAGAAAAATTCTCCTATGGACCAGGGTTCCTTCTTGGGGCACCCTTACCAAGCATAGGAGCAAGATGGTGCATCTCCCACCACCACAAAAAATCAATAGCTACCCTGACATTATCCACCACCACTATGGGAAGAAGATCCTAATCAGGCTCATCATCATTAGACGAAACAACATCAATGATGTTGGGGCGAAAATGATCCCTAACCCTCACTACACTCTTGTAGGCCCTAGTAGAAGTGGGAGAATTTGGTGGAGTCATCTAAGGATGGCCATGTTGTCACATGACCTGACTTCAATAATACGACACTATAATGTAGTTATGGTGACTTACAAAAAAATGGTCCTAATGTAGGTTCCTCAGATACCTACCATCATCCACCTCTACAAAAAATTTGTAGGGTCTCCAGTAAATCTCATCCTTCACAATAGTGTTGAACTATAGCCATCAAAACTATAGATCGCCAAATCTCCACTGGCCTATCATATTATACTAGTGGTCCATGGGAATGTGATATGACCATCATTGGGGAAAACCAACTAGTCGAGTGCACATGATGTGGATAAAGGTCGACACCTACAAAAGTGTGCATGTAGTAAGGATTTTGTACTCATAGTGAATGTATCAGCCTAACTCCTAGTAGATGTGCACTAATATGTTGTGCCCCTAGGAAAAAATTGATTGATGGCCAACCATCTCTTGAATAGTATGGATAAGGACACCATGTAGGTGCAAGCCTCACCCATCTATCATGATCTAGAATACCAAGGTCATGACCATAACTCGATGCAACAATAGTGCAATGGTCCTCACCTGGTCAAACTAGTTCATGTATATGTGGCCCATGCCACTATTGTCATTTGTCCTCCTTGTGTAATAGAGGATTCCCTCTCTCCACTCCTATTCCAATCAAGTATCATCTAGGGCCACTCATCATCCGTAGATGGGTAATTCAAGATTTTGATAGACATCCTCGAGTGTGATGGTTATCTCCCCACAAGGAAGATAGAAAGATGATGTGGTGGTATCCCACTACTCCATCAAGGCTCTATGCATCATCTCATGGTATCTCATATCTAGCATAGTGAATACATGCCAAAGATCAACCTGCTCAAGGTGTGTGACCTCACCTTCTATCTGATGATCCATCTGCTCCCAAATGAGTTAGAATTATTGCCCTCCTAGATGCTACCGAATCTCTGGGTACTCCTACAAAAAGTGAAAAACTCTAAGTTAAAACATCAAAATTTATTATGAAATTTTTTTTTTTACTTAAGACCTATGTGTGTCACACATACGCCCTCGACAGCCATAGCTGCCTTAATGATGCCAATACATCCTTGAGAGGACAGTGCGAAGTTGGGAAGTAGGTGTAGAATTTGGACAATAATGCATTTTTTGGATGTGGGTACATAAAAAAATTCTTGTGCACCTCGCTGACTAGAAAAGTGCTAAAACTAAGCTAAGATTCAAAAAAAATGAGACGTAGAGGCCTAATTAGTCAACCTCGTGACCCTTGGAGATGTCCTTGTGTAGCTACTCCAACCTCGGTGCTTCGTACTCCCCCCTTCTAGGCATTTTTCTAACTTTTGTCTCACAAAAGTCAACAATTTCCTCGCACTTAATAGTAAAAATGATCCTTTGTGGCTCCCTTGTTTCTTATGAATTTACCCCAACAAGCTAGGGGAAAACTTAGGAGGGTGCATATAGTCACCGCTTGATTATATTTTTCCTTCAAATTGATGACTTTTTCTTGATCATTCTTCTCTTCATAGTAACTTCTAATTTTTCAAGGCTAACTGAAAATTTGAGTTTCGTAGGTTAGAGTCTTGAAAAAAATTTCATGCTCAATTTTTTGCTATTTTTTGAGCCTGGATGCTGGGGGAACCTTCTATACCAGTTAGCTCAACTTGAGTGGCCTCTATGGTCCCTTTTTCTTGGTACACAAATCCATAAAATTTAAAAATCAGGTGAAATTTGTCTTTACTACTTTAGTGAGGCTCATTTTTTCCAAAGTCGAGCCCACTTAAGTGCGAAAAAAATGTAGTGTCACAGAATTACACCTAGGGGCAATTCCACATTTTTGCATTTTTTCCTAGCATTTATAACACCTTAGAGCATTAATGACAAAAATACCATGATTTGGAATTTTGTGATTTTGACCCCATCTGGACTTGTGGTGGAGCAACAGAAACCTTATGACACATTTCTTGAAAATCTAGGCTGTGGATGCCTATGCGGCATGCAAAAATTTGCATAGCATGCTACGTCCTAGCTGTTTTCTGAGTTTGAAACAAGGAATCTAGAATTTTGACTCTTTTGATATGTGTCCTAGTATTTGGATTTCAGATGTAACGGCTCTTTTTTTCCCTTGCATGCATTATAAACCCCTTTCTTACTCTCATTTGGGGTTGGAAGTCATTCATTCAAGCTCTCTTGTTACTTGCTCTAGTCTTGAGTTCTCTTCATCCTTGATAGTAACACTCTCACAAATGAAGCCATACCAGACTTAGGGCCCTCCAATAGTAGTAGCTCTCAAGAAAGTACTCAATGGTGTGTCTGTGTGCTCCAGAGAGGGTCTAGTCCTATGGGTAATGATCTATTTCTATCTCACTTTCCTTCATTACTTGTTCATTTACTACCTTCTGGTGCGGGTTCTACTTCTAAGCCATTTTTTTTTCACCACATGCTTTGTTTATTTCATTTACACTCATTTCCAACTTGGCTATCCATGGAGGTGAGAACACCAAAATGGGGGTTTGACTGAGGTGGGACCCTATATAGCCCCAAATTGTTTCCCTTTTCTATGTGTAGGTACACAGTGGAGCTTGGAGTGAAGTGTTGAGTGTCTAGTAAGGGGTAAGCTCTCTCAAAGTCCCCTTGCATTTATTACTAGCCTTTGGTTTTGGTTTCATTTATTTCACTCAAAACATTTGAAACTTGATGTTATAAGTGGAACCTGCTTTTGTACAATTGAGCTCCTTAGCCCTCTATTTTTTAGGATGCAACACATCTTTTAGACAATAGTCTACTATGCTAGCATCCTAAAACCGCACTACTGCCTTTTGGCCCAGAGCTCGCTCATCTAAGCCAAGAATCTCAGGGTTTCAGTCTCTCTTGGGATCTAAAATAAATTTCTTTAAAACACAACTTGGAGTATACTT
The DNA here is from genome assembly GCA_007258455.2 of Sequoia sempervirens. Classification (NCBI taxonomy): domain Eukaryota; kingdom Viridiplantae; phylum Streptophyta; class Pinopsida; order Cupressales; family Cupressaceae; genus Sequoia; species Sequoia sempervirens. Next base: position 7,814 of record VDFB02325380.1, read on the forward strand.
CCCTATATTTTCATTGACCTGGTTATGTTGAGGTGTATAAGGATAGTTCATTCCCTAGTGATCTCTTGAGAATAAAGAGAGTCGTGTGCAATGAATCCCTCTTATATCACATCCTTATCCTTAGGAGGTATGGTTTTTTTATTTAGGAAGGAGGATATTTATATCAAGAGGAGGATCAAAGACTACTGTACCATAACTATGAAGCCTTAGGTTTCTTTAGGAGTACTTATGTTGTGAGGGGGATCTTGATATCCTATCCCTTTGGTTTCTTTAGTTGAAATTTTTTCTAGGAGTTGATGAATTGTTTGTTCATTTGTTGTGTTACATCCTTTTTTTTGTAAGATTGTGAAAATGTATACCCTTGCATTTTCACACTTGTTTGGGCCTGCCTTGCTTTATCTATTCTTCTTTGTGTTTAATTGGTCCTAGTTTGTGTCCACAAGCCCTATGAATAACACATTTTTCTGGTTCTTCCCGCCATTCTCCAATGCATAAATGTTAATTTAATGACTCCATCAATGTGTCCCTAATTTTTGGGTTGCGACTAAAATGCCACCTTTGGTGTTTTAGTCCCATGAGGCACTCAGGACCTTGATTTTGGCATCTCTAGATTAGGTCCCTTTTGTGTCTTTTCCCCAAGTTTTTAGGACTTGGGACTAACATGCCACCTATTGTGTCTTAGTCCTCCTTGAGTCATTTTTGAGATTTAATTGCAAATTATGGCGAGATTTAACCTCCTTTATTTGATGAATTCATATGTCATCTTGGTGTGATATATTTTTGAGATATTAATCATAGATAAGTATAACAATAGGATTCCTTCATTCATTTCAACTGAATTCTTTTGTGAGATCTCTTATTGTAGTATAATTGACTTCACAAGAGCATTCAAGAGTAGATTCATCAAGCATTTGAAGCCATTATCAAATTCATGAATCATATCAAAGTGTTTTCTTACCTCATGTGTGTTGTTGCATTAACATTTGTAATGTAGGGTTTTGATTCAAGGAAAGCGATTCAACTACTATCCTTCAAGAATTCAAGATCCATATTTGTTGTAGTCATTGCAAAAAAGTTTGGAGACATTACAAGGGTTTGGTGAGTGGTGGAATTGCATGTTGTTCATTCATCATTCCTCCATTTCATTTCATTTCATTTCAAGGTTAAACTACCAGCAAAGGGGTTTGAAAAAGGAAAACTCCCATTCACTAACAAACAACACATTTTACCCATTTTGTATACTTGTAAATGAAAATCTAGGTTGTGCACTTGAAGATCACTTAGAGTGCAAAGTTGCAAACATTGTAAAGTTGTCATCTTTACAAAAACTCACCTATAGGCCTTATTCTAAAGTTTCAAAACCTGAGATCAGAAGAGAAGCTAGTGTAGACCTAAGAGCTCAAGATCGTGTTCAAAATGTACAAACCTTTTGAATGAGACTAATATTCCATCTTGGGCATCTTAGTCCTGCCAAGCTCAATTTTTAGAGATTTTCAGGAATCAAATTTCTAGATCTAAAGAATCTGCATTCCCCCCAAAAAAAATTAGCGAGACTAATATGCCATATTGGGCATCTTAGTCCTCCACAACATATTTTGGTAGCCTCTTTGAATTTCCAAAATCATTATGGAATTTCTAGATTTCTTAGGTGCATACATATTATCTCCCTATTGCATAATTTCATCATTTGCATCTTTCATTTAGCTTGCATTTCTAGTTTTAGGTCATTTTTCATATCACAACGTGTCTTCAAATATTTTATTTTCCAAGCATTTGCTTGGTGGTGAACCACTTAGAACTTAAGATTCCCTTCCTAGAACCCTCCTAAATGTGAATTGGCTCACCTTGTGAGGTTGTAATTCAATCCAATTAGGACCCTTAGAACATTAGTGAATGGTTGAATGAGAAAAGTGTGATATCCCAAAAAGGTACCCATTTTCCCATTCATCATTTTGGTGAACCTGACACTTTTTATTTTCTTATTTGGAGTATATTAATCCCTTAGATGTAGATAGCATTAATTCTTCTATTGTATCTTTCATTATTCAAAGTGCATCTAAGGTATCTTACATTTTGCATTAGTGAAATTGCATTTAGGGTTTTCATATATTTGCATTACTGAAAGTTTAGATAGGTTGCATATTTACTTGATTGCATTATTTCATTTAATTGAAAAAAGAAAATGTGCATTTTTCTTCATCTTTATTGCATTCTTATTGCATTGAAAATTGAAAAATTGCATTTAATTTCTTGTTTCTAGCTACTTTTTCTTACACTTATTTTCCCTTTGTTTTTTAATTTTTGAGCATCAATATACTACATAGGTAATGTATAAACACTATTGACATTCTAGGATTCATTGTTTTTCTACAAAAAAACCTCTACTAGGACTAAAAAACCCTTCCTAGCATCTTAGTTCCTCTCAACATTTTTCCTTTAGAAATCTCTATCTACTATTTGATGTTTGTTCATCCTCTGGAACTTCAAAATCTCACCAGAAGAACCAAGACACCCTTCTTGGAATCTTAGCCCCTGTTGACTTTGATTCTTAGGTTTTTAGGATCTGAAATTTCTTTTCTCTATTTTTGTGGGATGCTTTCTATTTTATGTTTTAGATTCTAAATTTTTTGTCATTCCATTTTGTTTCATTTCAAGTGCATTTTTTCAATCTTGCATCATAGATATGTGCTTTGGAAAATTGTGGATGTCCTTGAAATATTTGGTAGATGTGTCAAATTGTGCCTTTTGGTAATGTCCCTAACAAAATTGAACTCACTCATGCTCACTGAAGTCCTAATGCATGTCCACCTCATGATGTTGACATCATTGCAGAAGATGATGACAACATGAATGAGTTCATAAATTATTGTCTTGATAACCTTGAAGATAATACATCCTTCTATCCTTCCATAAAACAACTGGATCCTCCCACAATACCACCCCTTGATATAGTTGGTTACTTACATCGTGAAACTGAAGTGAAAATTGAACCTAAGCTCCCTACAACAGGTGAACCTAGTTCTTCTAAACAAGGAAACACTCAACCCTTTTATGATAACAAAGTAAAAGAAACTCCAATCAACCTAGTAGAAACATATGGAAAACACTTCACCATCTTGAGCAAACAAGGATGTGACACAAGAAATGAACATGAAATTTATCAACTCTTAGTGTCAAAAACCAACTGATGAAAACACAAAAGGATTAGGATACCAAGATCCCTCTTATAATGAAAATCCTCCTAGAGAATATCTAAGGCTCAGAAGTAATGGTATGGCTATCTTGGATTCCCCCCTAACTTGAATATCCTATTCCCTCAAGAACAACAAATAGATCATAATGATAACAAGGATAAAGATAGGATAATCTTAGGACCTTCTACCCTAACTCCATCTATAGAAGTTGGTGAATCTATCAAACACAAAAGATCATATAAATTACAAAAGTTACAACCTCTTTTTCTACCACCTGAAAGTGAAATAAAATTACAAATCCTTCTCAACAAAGTGTTAATATTATTACTACCTATGAACCGACTTGTGCTATACCGTAATGATGTTAAAGTTTCACATTGTGTATATCATCAAATCCTTGAACATAGTACTAATGAGTGTCATGCATTAAGAGAAATATTAAGCAAGTATCACTTTGACAGAAATACTTGCTATCCAATGATCACATAGAATATTCTCCACCTCTTTTGTCATGTAATAGTTTTAGAATACTCTATTCTCACTATTACATAACCTTTCCCATCACCTACCTTGGCCCATTCTTGTCTTGCACTTAGTGGGGAGAAGAATTTCTTGGCCTTGTCCTAGAAAATAATTTGTTGTTGTCCCTTTGGTTCACTATATATCTTTCGCTTATACAGACTGGGATTGGGGAGGTGGATAACTTGCTTTAGGTTGACTCGCCTATGCCTTACTAGTCCTTTTCATTTTTATTTTTTGTTTGCTTACATGTGTGTAATGCAATCCCTTGTGATGTTTTGTTTGATATTTATTTCTCTATGTGGATTCCTCTATTTGTACCTTTATTCTTCTATATGTTGTATACATCCGCCTTTTCATTAATCATTTATCTTTGCCTCTCATTTTTGTTTCTTGTGTTTTTCTTTTGGGCATGATGCAAGGCATTGAGATATTCATGTCTCCTTCATGTTGACCCAAAATATTTTTCATTATCTTTTCTTTTCCTTTCATTTTTCTTTTCATTTGTCTTATTTTTCCCTTTTGGGGATGATGCAAGATGTTGAGACACCCTATGTGTCTTCCATGTTGACCCAAAATGCCCTTTCTTTTCCTTTTTTTTGACTCTCTTTGTGTCATTCTTCTAGTTCTATGTATTTGGAGAATGATGATAGTTCCAAGCTTTCTAATATCATTGTATCAAAGAACATATTGGCCCCAAATACATAGATCCCTTATGTGTTTGGTGTTTTCATTTTGGGGACAACCCCTTTCTTTTCGTTTTCTCTAGCATGATGTAGCTTTACTAAAAAACATATGAATTGACATAGGGCTTTCCAAGTGTGCTCTCATGTCTTCCTTCTTGTTTGTATTTTCATTTTCTACTTTAAAGTAATTTCTCACAATGTGGTGTTAGCAATTTCTTTAAAGTAAGGGCATACATTGGAATTATTTTGGCATGATTTCACTTGCTTTTCTTTTCCTTTTTCATGTTCTTTGGTGCAATTTTCTTACTACACACAAGTTGTTTCTCCTCTTTGTGGTGACCTTGGGAGTAATTTCCTTCAAGAGTGTGATCTATCTTAGCATATCATATTCCCCTGACTGGTGATGTGACACACTGTATCCCTTAAGTGGTGAAAATTTTATCCTTTGATCAGTCCTCTCTTGGAGACATTACGAACAATGTTCCCTAAGAATAATACCTCACATGAACTAAGAAAAATCCATTTAACCATTCCTCTTTCTTGTTTATTTTTTCCCTTTTTGTCTTTATTAAAGTTATGGAGGTATGGCTTTGATATGGACTGTGGTGGGGCTCTCCTAGTGAACACCTAGCTTCACTAGCCAGTGTGAGCATGGATTTTTGTACCTTATTAAAGTTGTGGAGGTATATATTTGACATGGTCCCCTAGGGCTCACCTAGTGAATGCCTAGATTCACTAGCACATGCAAGCATGCATTTTTGTGCCTTATTAAATTCATGGAGGTATGGCTTTAATATGGTCCCTTAGGGCTCACCTAGTGGAAACCTAGCTTCAACTAGCCCTTGTGATCGTGTGTTTTGTTTGCATAGTGGATAACATGCTCCACTTGTAATTTTTTTGGAAAAATAGCCTAGAAACAGTCCACCACATTGGACGACTAGTCGAAGCTTGATCCATTGTAGTTTTTCCTTTTCCTTTTTCCTTTTTATCATTTTCTTATCTTTGATGGTTTATGTTTACGACTTGATTATGGCTTCATATATCATCTCCAAGTGTGTTCCTTTTTTCTTATGTTGGTCTTACCATAGGATCTTGATCCTAGGGGCTTGTCTAACCTCCTGATTTTTGTCATCCTATCTTGCTAACATTTACACATTTTAACCCCTCTTGATTGTGTGGTTCACTACTTTAGTGTGATTTTGAATCAAGTTCATCCTCTCACTAAAGTGAGAGCTAAATGTAGTGTAGTAAAATGAATACCCTTGCATTTTCACACTTGTTTGAGCTCACCTTACTTTATTTATGCTTCTTTATCACTTAATTGGTCCTATTTTGTGTCCACAAGCCCTATGAATGACATAATTTTCTAGTTAATCCCAACATTATCTAATTCATAAATTTTAATTTAATGACTCCATCGGTGTGTCCCTAATTATCTATGTCGGCTTGTTGTGATATAATTCAAGGATATTAAGTATAGATAAGTATAAATACAAGGTTCCTTCATTCATTTCAACCCAAGTCTTTTGTGATATCTTTTACCATAGCATAATTGAGTTCACAAGAGCATTCAAGAGTAGATTCATTGAGCATTTGAAGCCATTTTAAGATTCAAGCATCATATCAAAGTGTTTTCTTGCATCATGTATGTTGTTCTGCTAAAATTTGTGATGTAGGGTTTTGATTCAAGCCAAGCAATTCAAGTACTATCCTTCAAGAATTCAAGATCCATATCCATTGCAACCATTACACACAAGTTTGTAGACTTTACAAGGGTTTGGTGAGTGGTAGCATTGCACATTGTTCCTTCATCATTACTCCATTTCATTTCATTTAATTTCAAGGTTTAATTACCAAAAAATGGGTTTGACCAAGGAAAACCCCCATTCACTAACAAACAACAAGTTTTTCCCATTTCACATACTTATGATTGCATATCTAGGTTGTGTAATTGAAGATCACTTGGAGTGCAAAGCTGTAAAAGCTGCAAAGTTGCATTATTATCATCTTCATGGAATGTCACCTATAAGCCTTATTTGGAAGTTTCAAAACATAAGATTAGAAGAGAAGCTAGTGCAGACCTAAGAGCTCAAGATCCTATTCAAAAATTCCAAAAAATTTAGAACGGCACTAATACGTCATCTTGGGCATCTTAGTCCTCTTGGGCTTAATTTTTAGAGATCTAGTTTTGAGATTTGAAGACTTTACATTTGCCCCAAAAAATAGCAATGGGACTAATATTCCATCTTGGGAATCTTAGTCTTCCACAACACATTTTGGTAGCCTCTTTGCATTTCCAGAATCCTCACAATATCTCCATATTTCCTAGGTGCATACATACTATCTCCCTATGACAAAATTTCATCATTTGCATCTTTCATTTAGCTTTAATTTCTAGTTTTAGGTCATTTTCATATCAAATCATGTTTTCAAACATTTTCTTTTCCAAGCATTTGCTTGGTGTTGAACCCCTTAGAACATAAGACTCCCTTTGTAGGACCCTCCCATTTGTGAATTGGCTCACCTTATGAGGTTGTTAGTCAATCCAATTAGGACTATTAGGACATTAGTGAATGGTTGAATGAGAAAAGTGTGATATCCCAAAAAGGTATCCGTTTTCCCATTCATCAATCCTTTTCCATATGTCTCTTCAAGGTTGATTGATGGGTTGGTTACTTTGTTTTTATAAGATGGTTGATTTTTTGCTTGTTTAGAGGGGCTAGGTTCACCTATGGTAAGGAACTTAGATTCAACTTGTGACTCAGTTTAAGGATGTAAAATATGAAACATTTCAAGTTGTTTGGTTGTTGCATTGAAGGATAAAAGTATGCATTGGACTCTAGATTGTTAAGGAAATCATTTATGAATTCATTCATGTTGGCATCATCTTATCCAATTATGTCAACATCATTAGGAGTTGTGTGATCATGAGTGAGTTCAATGTAATTAGGGTCATTTCCAAAAACATAATTTGAAACATCAACCAAAGAGAACATAGACTTCTACACATTGCCTAATCAATTTCCCATTTTTAGAAGTTCACACCTAAACATGGTAATTTACTAAGAATGAAATAAACTAAAAATGAAATTCATTTGATGCAATTTTGAACTTTAACAATGCGCTAAAATTAAGCAATTTAAGCTAAATGCAACAAATTTGGTGAAACAACAAACCAGGAAACTAAAACAGAAAGATAACAACACTAAAAAAAGATAAAACTAAGATTTTAATGTCCTAAAATTGTAGATATATAGATAACAAGGACTCATTCACCAGTAAGGGTAAATGGGTCTTGGTTAGGTGTTTTTGGGACCTTTGAGTCGATTTCAAAGTCAATCTTAATGCCTTTTTAGATATTAGAAGGTACAAATTAGACCTAATTAGGGACTTATTTGCTAGTAAAGGTGAATGGGTCATGGTTAGCTATTTTAAACTATTTTTTAATGATTTTTAGGTTCTCAGCCATATCTTTCAATTCGAGGTTGTAGATAATGAAATACTACTTCAGATTTTCCAGAAATTCAATGCAAAATGCAATGGAAAGATGAAATGAAAGGCCTAGTTCAAAATGCAATTTTGTTTTGATTTTCAAATGCAATTGAATGAGATCTAAGTGAGATGTAAAATGATTGATTTTCTTTTGTAATTTTCATATTCATGAAGTGCAAAACAATGTGAATCTAAACCTTATATGATATGCAAAATTTTAATGCAAAAGAAGAAGCCCTAATCCAATGCAAATCTAAATACAATGAATACATGATTTTAACTTAATATGCAATGATAAACTCAAAAATCAGAAAATTACAATGTTGAATGAGTTGAATTCACCAAAAATGATTAGAGTGAAAATAAGATCCACCCAAATGCATGAGCAATGTGATGGAACACTTATTTTTCAAAGCCCTTATCACCTCAAATTATGCAAAATAAGATTCTAATAACAACTATAAATGAAAGATAGCTATTATAGAAACTATGGGGGATGTTTTTGGAGCATAAAAAGTTATGTACTTGGCCAAAAAAGTTGTTTTTAAGCCATGGAGGACTCATTCACCTCCAATGGAGAATGGGTCCTTTTAGGGTTTCTAAAAAATAATTTCAAGAACCTATTCCTTGGTATTTGCACCCTTGAAATCCCCGTTCTCAAGTTCTAGAAGTTTATATGCAATTTTTTAGAGTTGTTTCTGTGATCTTGCACTTTGAATGACAACTTTTGCAACTTTGCAACTTTTACAACCTTACTCCAAATCTTGCTCAACTTGATCTTCAACTTGTAAATTTACAATAACACACTCATGGGAAAGAAAAACTTATTGATTTTTTAGTGAATGGGGGTTTACCTTAGTCAAACCCCCTGTAGGTAATTAAACAAAATGATGAAATGAAGGAAATGAAGCATTGATGTGAAATAATGTAATTGATATCACCTTGGATGATTTCTTGTGAAGCAAATCTACAAACTATCATGTAGTGGCCATGAATAATGTAGATCTTGGATCCTTGAAAATTATGTGAACAATAGTCGCAAATAGATCTTAAATTTTGCATTCACTTCTTTAGCCGAACAATATGAATGCATGCTTCAAACCCTTGAAATGATGTTATGATTTTTAATTGCTACAATAAACACTTGAAATCTACCTTGTAATGCCTTGAGAATGCCTTTGAAATGCTCTATAATATTGTTGTAAAGTATTAGGATGCTCTCTTGAAAATTTTAGATGAAACAATGTGAATTAACCCCTTATTTATGCTAAATTAGGAGATTAACCCCGAAATTCAAAGAACTAGGCTTGGCACCAAATTTGCAAAGAAAGATAATTAAATTCTTGCTAGAATGGAATTCAAAAATAGGGGTTTCATTAAGGGAGGACCCATTCACCACCAAAGGCGAATGGGTCCTTGCTAAGTTTCCAAGACCAAGCTTTGGGGAGCTGAAAGAGAGCCAAAAACTCACTCTAGATCAACTGAGAAAGGGGGGTCCTGTTAAGGGATGACCCATTCTCCATCAACGGAAAATTGGTCTTGGCTGAACTTACCAGTACAATTTTTTTTCCAATGAAGTAATTTTTTATTTAAATTATGATTGTCGGGAAAGATCCTTGGGAGGTGTCAAAATTAAGGCCTAAAAAGGGGGTTAATAACTCCAATTAACCATAATGAATTAAGACCACCTAGATAAAAGTGGAAGTTCCTTAAAACACTTTATGACACCTAAACAAGGTACAAATTATGTACATTTCTATTGAAAAGGGTCCCATTAGGCTTAATTAAGCAAATAAGTCCTAGAAAACTATGAATGTGTGTTACGCCACTTTACAACACCTTTGCAAAAGACCAATTAAGGCATGCTTTAGTCAAATGAAGGTCCTAGAATAGTGTGAATGTGTAAAACACATTACAACACTACTCCAAGACACCTTTAGTTTAGCTTTAATGTCAATTATTCAAATAAACAATGAAAAGACAACTTTTTTGTTACTACACTATCAACTACTTTGAATGCTTGAAAATCCTAATTCATGCTTGCATTTCCCCAATCAAATAATTAGCGCTTATTTATTTTTTCAGCTCAAAATCTTCAGACGAGATTTTCTTAAAGCATTAAGTACTATAAATATTTTGAAAGACAAGAAAATATCATCAAATTGTCAAAATTATTTCATTTTAATTAACTCTCCTCATTGAGGTCTAAGTAGGAAAATTTAAGATGTATCTATCCGCCGTTCAAGTCAACATTTTTGTTGGTATATTAAGGGTCAATATAAGGATCTCCTTCTTAGGGATAAATGTTTGATTTCTTCCTCTAAAATAGAATATGCTCCATTAAAGTTGCAAAGTCGAACTGAGTTGGTGGAACAATGTGTTATTGACGGTCATAAATAGATAGATGGCATCTCTTGTATGAATGAGACTTCAATAGTTGTCATCTCTGAATGAATGAGACTTAAATAGCTGTCACCTTGGAAATTTTAGCATATTGATATAACCACGAGAAGAACATATTTGCCGCGATTTGACTAATGCTTATATATTTTAAAAATTTAAAATCTTACTATTTTTTGGAATATTTATCGTATTATTATATAAGTGTTACATGCGTACTGGTGCAGAATGAGTGTTATGAATTTCTTTCAATAAAAATATTTAAAATATATGTTAGGTTGATTTATTATTTAATTAGTGGTGATGGTTCTGATTAGTTTGTTTTTAAATGGTTCTTTGGAATATATATTTTAGATTATGGATTTGATGTTTGAAGTTTTAAAATAAATTTTGGTATTAGGCTATTTTTATATATAATTCAAAATTTAAATTTAAAATATTTTTTGTGTAAGTTGGGATATTTTAATATTTAGTTATTCATCTTTTTATGGTTGTTTATTTTTCCATTATCTTTTTAAATTTTATTTCAATGCTTAAAATTCCTGATTTAGCTTTGACTTTATGTTACATTTTATGAATCAATTAGAATTTGAATGTAGAATCTCTCATATGTATCAAAATGATTTACTATCAAACTATCTATCTATCATTGTGATTGAGGCTCATTTGATACAATCTCTATTATAATTTGAACACGGGAAATTTCTGCAACATTCCCACTCAAAGCACACTCTATTACTTAAAACTCCTAATCTAATTCTATAGAATTCAATTAAAAATTAAAACTAAACTTTCATATATATTATAGTCATTATATCATTAAAATATCGATCTTATATATTATTATAGTCGCAGTAAATTCACTAACATGACAAATTCACCATCGACTACCGCCAAAAATGCATTGTATTAAAAAATTTCCATTAATTTTCCGTGGGGTGAATTGTTGGTGGTAGATTTTCATGAAGTGAATTTGTCAAGATGGTGAATTTTCCTACCATAATTATACTGTCTTAATGAACTCTTTATTATACTTTAAATATAAACTATTTTTACAACTTACTATTCAATATAAATTGAATACTACCTAAAATATTAAATTAAAACTTAACTGAAAACCTTATAACTATATATACCTTAACATTCTGCTATTACGTTGATAATCTCCTAAATGCATTCTATGATTGATTTCTGGAACAAAATATTCAATATAGTTCATTTTTACTCACTCTTATAGTTGTGATATAAACAAATTATAAGTTTTCTATTAAAGATTATCTATACCACCGACAATTTATCGACATCGAAAATCCAACGGTCAAATCATTGGAGAAGTCTTGACTTGGTCACGCTTACGAAAGTCTTTGGAATCAAACAAAATATGTTGCGAGACCTAATTCGCGAAGGTGTTTATATATAGTATTTCACAGGCGTTTAGCACAAATTAGTTGAGTAGGAGAAGACAAAGCTTTTCATATCACAGCAAAAGAAGCGTTGAATCTTGTCCATAACACAACATGACCAAACGATTGAGAGAACGTATGGAATTGGACGTGCACACAATGTTTGTGACTGCAGATGAATCCAACTTTCGAAGTATTGTACAGCAATTGACAGGAATGCCAACGGCCAAGAATAATTTAGCTAAGAATGCAGGATTAATAGAAAAGCCCAAGCTTTTGAAGCCCGTAGCCATGAGACCCACAGTTAAGAGATTATGTGGTAACACTTGCCCATGGATTTATTCCATATTTGAAGATATCCCTCCTATTTTAACACCTGCTTTGTCTAAAAAATCTTCATTAATCTACAAAACAGCAGTGAAGGATGAGGAGGACCTCGAGATGGATGTCTGGAATGGCGTACTTAGCTTGGAGTGGGATGAAATCTGGGATGAATTACGAGCAGATATTTAAATCAGAAGCTCTGCAATTCCATGTTAGATTTGCAGATTTTCTCTCTGCCTTTCCCACGTATATTTATCTCTTTTCAGACAAGAAAAAGAAGTTAGGCCACTCATTCGTTTAATTAGCTGGAAGAAATTAAATTATTTCTTCTCTTTATCTAGGAATTCTTTTGACAGACAAAAATTTAGCTCTGTTACTTGGTTGAGGCATGTCTTTTGCTACAAATTGAAAGTGAACTTGTATTTAGAACACGAATAGTAAATTTGTGTATCTGGGTATTGCTCACAACATAGGCGTGCCAATGATTGGGGTGTAGGATTTGGTCAACGGGTTTGCAATGAAGTTTATTTTGATATTGAGCAACCATCATTACACAAGATATATACGCATTTATTTGAAATCCTCATTAAAGTTTTAAAAAGGATTTGGTGAATGCTCGAATCCCTTTGTGGGAAAGGAAAAACTAATAAATTATAAAATTTTATTCTATAAAAAGAGAAGTAAAGCTTTGTATTGAACGTTCAGCATTTTGTTGGGAATATACGCAGATATAAAAATTAATTAGATCAGATATAAAAATTAAATAGATTTTATGAAGGCGGTGCAATGTTTTAATTTTTTTAATTTTTAATTTTTTCAAAGGTTGATTTGTGATATATTAATTTATTCATGTTAATTTTGTCAATAAGTTTTAAAAAAAATTTATTTGAAAAAAAGAAAAGCAGACACATCAATCAAATCGAAACTATTAAACAATTAAACTATTTTCTTATATTTATATGTATGTATATTGGATTTAATTTGGTTGGTGATCATATAGAAATTTTTTTAACTAATTAGGAGTTTATACAAATTCAAAAATTAACTGGATCTTTTAAATTTAGTGTAAGTTCTTTTCCATAATTTTTTGAAGAAATAGTCCATTTGTGACATGTTGATTAATTTTTGCTATCTGTTTTAGTAATATTTGTTCAAATTTTACGAAGAAAAGGGAAAGAATGTAGCCCCAATCAAATAACAATTACCAAATAATAAAATTGTTTACTAAATTTTATAGATATGCAAATTGGATGCAAACTTGGATGGGAATAATATAGTGAAAAATTAAACCATCTTGAATTTTTTGTATAGTTGAATTAATTTATTTTATATATTTAATTTGTTGAAAAATAGTTAGTGTTTGACACAATGATTGATCTATGTTAATTAAGTAGTTTTCTTCTTTAAATTTTGATTAACAAAAATAAGGGAAAAATGGTATACTTGATCAATTAACATGTAGCAAAATATAAAATTCTTTTATTACATTTATGGCTATGCATATTGGGTCAAACTTTTTTGTTTTGATAATATTAAAACTGGAAGGGCCAGTACCCATTGCAAACCATCCATAGAGACAAACCAGGGACTCACAAGTAGTGAGAAAACCAAAAAGTAAATAGAAACTAAAGCTTAAACAATTTGACCAGTAGGAAATAACAACAAAAAGAAATCATAGAACTGAGAACAGCACAAAAACACCAGACACCTACAAGTCTCCCAAAATCTTGAGACCAATGATCGAGTTCCACAACTGAGACAGGAACTTGAGCTTCTTCTTGAAAGTCACAAGCCCCTAAAGAATGGCCAGGGTATCCATGGTAACATCATGGGCTGAGGTGTCTGCCTTCTTACCCTTCTTCTGCACTTGACCATCGTACACCCCTTTTTCTAGCCGCTTGCCCTAGCTCTTCCTTATCTTGTCCTGAAAAACATGAAGAGAAAGGGTCATATTCTTTAGAGTTTATTTGTTGTAGTAAGTAATAACCCTCAGGCATTGCATGGTCTTCTTTTGGTTTTGGTGAATGACATCAATTTAAGCCAATAAACTCTTCTCATCTTCCTTGGACCCAACAAATTGGTTAGCAATGTAGAAAAAAAATTGGTTGATAATATGTGCAAATAGCAAAATATTTAAATTTTGTAAAGATGATGTAAGCAGTTAATTTTTTTCAAACTAGTTGGTTTGTGACATGTTGATTGGTTCATGCTAATTTTTCTAGTACTTTACTTTAATTCATTTACTATGAAAAATAAAATAAAAATGGTAGATACAATATAATTACATCAATGAATTTGCTTTTAATGTTTATGTGTATACATAATTGGTACAACTTGATTGATGGAAATGTAGTAAAAAGTAAAATTTTCTAATGTTTTAAAAAGTATATGCAGTTTAGCAAAAACCTGAAGTGTTTTCTAATTTTTAAGCATGCCCAAATTGGTGATACTTTAACTAGGGGCCAACTCATCAAATTAATATGTTTTTCTAAGTTCTACTTTGTATAGTATATTCCATAGTTTGCACTATACTAGTAACATGAATGTGAAATGTGATAGTATTTAAGAAGTTGAAATATTACACAAGAAGATGAAATTACATGTAGAAGACACATTTATGGTGTGTGATTGTATTAATAGTTATTTTTAATCCTTTCATAAAGTTGAAGTTTTTAGATAATGAGGGTTTGATGGTTTTGTTTTATTTCATACAATTTTTGTTTCCATTTCACTATTGAGACTTTGCATGGTGAGTGATTGAAATTTTATTGTTACTTTATACATTTCATATTTTCTTTTGACTATTGGAAATAATTTTATCGGCTTTTGTTGAACACTTTGTCTATGATTCTACATATGATTTTCTTGTGAATGGGATTCTATTTTCTTTGCTTTACTTTATATTAGGATTCTAGTAGAATTAAAGGATTTTTCTAATAATTTATATCACTATTTGTCTTAATTGATTTTATTTTATTTTCTCTCACTTTTGTGTGTGTCTGTGTATTTGTTATCTAGAGATATGTATATATGTATGAGGTTAATATAAAAACTAGAGTACAATACATAACTTAACACTAGAAGAGATAGTTTAGTAAATGAAATGAAGACTTGAGCCATAAAAAAATACCAAGCAAGTGAAAATACTTAACACTTGTGTGCACAAATAAGATGGGAAAGGCTAAAATATTATTTTTGTAAATGTAAGAATCAAATAGATATTAAAATTTCTAGGAAACTAGTGCCAACATAGTTGAATCTCTACAACAACTATATGTATATTTCTCATGTGTGTATGTTGAGCATTTTATGTGTGAGAGACTTTTTTGTTGTATATTTTATTTCATGGCTCATATTTTTGTGATGGTTATGAATTATTTAGGTAGAACCATATGTTTGGGATTTAATGAAGGATCCTTGTGGATAAGAGATTCTTTCCTTTATATATGTATTATTTTGAATGGTGAAACCTTATATGAAATCACAATAATATTTTTATTTATTTTTCTTGTTTTGTGATGATGATGATTCAAATTACATTGGAAAGATGAATAAAAAGTGAAGAAAATCCAAAAAATAATTTTTACTTTTTTAGATATGTGAAAGTTGTTACAAGAAGAAAATAGACATTTAATTAGTTGGAGCATGGGAACTACAAGAGGTTACATTGTTATTATGTATATAGAGCTCCATTTAATAGTCAACCATGTTACATAGTTCTATTTGTGAGATGATATGGGGGATAAAATTCACCATTAGAGGGGTAAAGAATGCATGCAATTTAGTCTCTTTCATTTCTCTTCATTTTTCACATTTTCTTTTCGTCTAATTTCTATCATTGTTGCAGTGTCCATTCTTGTATATTCGTAGTTAAGAAAGCTTGGAAAATATCATTAGTCACTCATTTTAAAGCCCAAACCCATCATGGTATGAGACAATAGTGC
This sequence comes from Sequoia sempervirens, assembly GCA_007258455.2. Lineage (NCBI taxonomy): Eukaryota > Viridiplantae > Streptophyta > Pinopsida > Cupressales > Cupressaceae > Sequoia > Sequoia sempervirens. The sequence goes on from VDFB02325380.1 coordinate 23,776, forward strand.
TTCTCCTCTCATATGCTCTCTATGCACTATTTGAGGTATTTTTTCTATAACAATTTGATTTCATAGAATTATAATGCTTCAAGTTATAAAGCTACAAAGAGACATCAATTGATATGGTTGCCAATCAAAAGAAGGAAGTGAGTTTTTCAATGAAGAAGGATGCCATTTTAATAGCTTATGATTTATTTTAAAGATTAATACTGATTTTTGAATACATGTATTAAAAAAAAAATTATATTCAAGGTGCATTATGGATGGAGATCGAAACCTTTGATTTATTTTGATTAAAGGGGTACCCATGCATAATTAAGTTTTATTTAGAAATTTTAAGTTAGATCTATTTTCATACATGGTACATATAGATGTAATTATACTTGATAGAAAAAGATATTTGTGATGTAAAAAAAAGTCACTCTCACCAATCGATGAAAAATATCTTGATAAGTGGAATATCAAAATTAAAAAGCATTGAGGACTATTAGCCTCGGCTTGTCAAAAGGAAACCTACACCATGTGGATATTATGATGTCTTCAAAATAAATTTGGAAGTAATTAAAATTTTAAGAAAATGTTTCTCAACCTAGCAATTACATAAGCTACTATTGATAGGTAAGAGTGAGGGGTGCACGTCCATGGGTGGGGCAAGCAGATGCTACCCCCGTGTGAGGGTTTGAGTGCTCGAGGGTAGTGCCCTCAAAAGCCAAAATTTATGTATATTTTATTATTGTAAATATGGATCATTCATAATTATGTCTCAGATCTGATGGTCAATATTTTGCTAGCTTGACTTACCCTAGAAGGTGAATGACATTAAAAGGTATGATGGGGGAACACCCACTTTATTTTCCTATTGTCACTCAATAATGTCCTAGTAGTCCTGATTGGATTGACTATCAACCTCAAAATGTAAGTCAATTCTCAATAAGAAAGACCTAGGAAGGGGTTCTTTAAGCTTTGAGGGATTCACCACCAAGCAAATTCTTGGAAAAGACAAGTAAGCATTCAACTCAGAAAACCTAATAATGCAAATTAAATGATGAAATTATGCAACAAAAAGCTAGGATATGTGTACCTAGGAAGTTTAGAAATGCAATGAGGATTCTAGAAATGAAAAGAAGCTACCAAAATGGGTATGTGCAAGATCATCATGCAAAAAAATAGGCCCTTAAATGGAGAAAAATATAGAAAAATCAGAGTTAGGCAACTTAACGTAAATATTTGAATAATTTATCTATATTACTTCAAATATATGTAGGAATAGAATCTTTAGAAAATTGAATGTAGTTTCTAAACTACTAGGCTTATTTAAAAAAAAAAATCTATTTGGTGAAAATTTGAAATTTCAATGCAGTAGTACTTAAATTTCAGGGAAAAAAAAGAAGTAGGTGTCTGTCTAACCACCCTAACCATAATAAAATGAAAATATTTTCTTATAATATTTTAGATATAAGTAGAGGACTCATGTCTCGATGTCATGCATATTTTTTTGTAATTTTTTATTAAATTTTTCTTCAAAAAAAAACTTGTATGTCTAACTACCTTAACTTGGTCAAAACTTGATGAAATTCAAAACTCTTTTTTTTAATCCTATAGTATGCAAAGCATAGAATGTGACACATGTTTCAGATTCAAAAAATGTGATACCATTTGAAATCTATAGATGTTTTTTAATCAGCGTATCAATCAGGAATTTAGTTGTAATTCAAATAGGAAATGAATAATAATTATTTATTAAATTCAAAGTAAAGCATTATATATTGGTGGAAATATGAGAATCTACTTAAAAAAATTTCATCAATTTTTGGTAAAACAAAAGTTACTAGCCATATAGGCCATCATATCACTTACATATCGCCACTTTTTGGCCGATCATGATCCTGTGCATACCGAAATGTGCTATGGAGAACTAAGGCACCCTTACTATTGTCTTAGTACTGCTAATATTTTTTGTGGAAGATGCATAATCTTCAGATGCCAAAATAAAATCTAAAAGAATCTCTGAAAATATCCTTGGGAGGACTAAGATGCCCTAGGTGGCGACTTTTTCCTAGCCTGAATTTCTTAAATTTCTAAATGTGATCCTGAGGTTTGATGTATGCACTTCCTTCTTTTCTTATCCTAGGTTCTGAAACTTCTAGATTTGACCTGTAGGTGAATTTTCTTGAAGATAACAACTTTTCAATGCAACTTTGCAAGTTCTTCAAATGATCTTCAAGTCTTGAACCTAAATCTACAATCACAAACACATAAGAGGGTAAAAACTTGATGATTGTTAGTGAATGGGGGGTTTCCTTTGTCAAACCCCTTGTTGGTAATAAAACCTTGAAATGAAATGAAATGGAGGGAAATGATGAATCAACAACATGGCATGTTCCAACTCACCAAAACCTTGTTATAAAGTTTGCAAACTTGTGTGAAATGGGTAGCGTTGATATGGATCTTGAATCAAAGAAATGATTGATAGATATGAAATTGAACTTCTTGCTTGAATAAAAACCCTACATCACAAATGTTAGCACAAGAACACACATGATATAAGAATCTTTTTGCTGTGATGGTTGAATCTTGATGATGGCTCCAATTGCTTGAAGAACTATTCTTGAATACTCTTGTGAACTCAATTATACTATTAGGAATGATCTGAAAAAAGAATTGTTTGAAAATGAATGAATGAACATTGTATTTATACTTATCCATACTTAATATCAAGAAATTACACCAAACCAAGAAAAAATATAAATTATTTCATTAAAGGAGGCTAAATCCTACTAGAATTTGAAATTAAATCCCAAAAATACCTTAATGGGGACTAAGATGCCTTGGGTGGAGTCTTAGTCCCAAGGCATAACACTCGGGGCATAGACTCCAAAAAGGGGCCAATTTTTAAGGTATAATTGAAAGCAGGGTCCCAAAACATTTGGGGAACAAAGACACCCTAGGTGGCATCTTAGTCCTGACCCAAAAATCAAGGAAACTCAAACAAAATCATTCAATTATCATTTCTCCATTGATGTTTGTCAGGATTATCCAAAAAAATAAGTAATTCATTAGGCTTGTGGATGTAAAATAGGACCAATTAAGACATAAATAAGGATATACAAAGGAAGGCAGGCCCAAATAGGTGTGAAAATACAAGGGTATACATTTTCCTACACTACACTTAGCCCCCAGTTTAGTGAGAGGATGATCTTGCTTCAAACTCACACTAAAGTAGCCAACCACACAATCACAAGGGGTTGAAATGTAAAA
>VDFB02325381.1:0-14528 GCA_007258455.2 Sequoia sempervirens
TCTACAACATTTAGAAATTAGAATTATATTCTTTTCAATCCCAATTTCTCTATAATATGCATTTGGTAGTAATTTTTTTCCTGTTGGAACTTTAGTGTTTGCTCTAGCAACCTATAAATATTCACCATGATGGCTATTCTCTCCTCTGTTGTTCCTCTAATATTTTTTAAATGTCAGCGGCTTCATTCAAAACTAGTAGGAGAAAGAATAGAAATGGAGTGAAACAATTGGATTCTCCAAATACAACTCCAGCGATATCACCAAGTCCAATCTCATAGCTTGTGGAATGTTGATTCATGTACAATGGACTTTGTACTTCTGAGTTTTGCAATATCTTTTCGATCATCAATCCATCTCCACTAGTTGTTGTAAATGCTTTTAGTGGAACAAGAGAACCTTAAGCAAATTGCCAAGGTCCTCTCACAACATGTATTGTAGACTGCAAACAATGTTGTTGCCTTGATCTTGGAATGGTTGGATCCTCTTATGTGACTTGAAGAGTTCCCCTCATAGGGTTAATGGGCAATGCCCCCTTGGGGTGCAAACAAATGGATCATGTGGACAGTTATATTTAATTAATTAATTATTTATTAAAGTAACTTTATTAAATGGTTGGAGAAAATATTAAATAAAGTTACTATAATGGAGGGAAAAATTTAATAATAAAAAATTAATGGTGGTGCTATAAAAGGTGGTGGAGGAGAAGTTTATGGGTATCATTGTTTTCGACATTTTGTTATTGGGAGAAATTTTGGAGAGAAAAAATCTCCAGGAGCTTGAGGATGAAAAGCCTCGAGTTTTAGGGTGGACTTGGACGAAAGCCCGATTCCACCAGAGGGCGAATTCAATCAAGATTCGCATGTGGGATTCAATGTTTAGATGATCGTTTGCAGAAATTTGTGATGTCTTCTTTGAAGACAAATTTCAAAATATAAGGGTTTGAAGAGTTTCAAATTATTCAGAGGTTGGGGTATTTATTTTTGTTGGAGTCCAAGGTTTGAAGTTTAAGGTGATGGAATAATATTTTATAATTTCTAATCCATATTACAGAGCTTTCCACTACTAGATTAATACTTGTTGTTGGGAGTTTAAAGGAAGTTCCGGTATACATGTTCAATAGCAAGAAGTATTTACACTACGGGCCACAAGAGGAATGTCTATTTAATGAATCGAACCATTGTTTGAGATAGCCGATTCTTCTCACTTGCAAAGTGGGACACGAATTGGTAAAAATAATTGCAATTAAAGGCATTTCTCTAGTTGTTGCATCATTCTATATCTTTGACAAAGCCCGAAGGATTTATAGATAAGGGAATAGCAATTAGTTCCATCACCTTGGAGAAGTATTACATGGATAAATATATGAGGTGATAAATTCCTTGGGAGGTCACCGTTTGGCACTAACATCGTGTCTTTAGATACTTCCAAAGATTCAAATTTGACGTGGCTTTTGAAGTTCAAAAGAATAATAATTAAAGGCAAAGATTATATATAGAGCGCCAACTTGTTTGTGGATATATCGTCTTTTTCCTTGGCTGCCGCTAGGTGAAAGGAATTGGGCCAGATAAGGACAAGTGGAGGCTTAAGGAGTCAGGTCAAAGCCACGACCTAAGATGAAGTGGAATTCAAGAAGCACACATATTACAAAACTCACATTTTAAGTTTTGCAGGGAATCAATAAAGTGGCGATTAATAAGACAAAGGCAATGATTAATGCTAGATCCACATGAGTAGTGGCAACTTTGTTTGGTGCACGGATGGCGTCTATGTCATTACTACTATTTGCTCAATGAATTGGGAGAAGAACATGAATTAGAAAAGTTAATGTCATATGGCAAAGAGAGTCTTTCCAATACTGCTGAATTGAAAGGTTTATATTTGTACAAATATACAAGCCATGACAGAAGAAGAATCTATGCCTCAGTTAAATAGTCAAGAATTATTGGTAATTTTGCTTCATATAGTACACATATATCATGTCCCCTTTTCAATAGCCACCTTGATGAGCATTTACCCTTTATTTATTCCTGAAGGGTTAACAGTTTAAATAAGGGAGTAAGTATTAAATTAATTATTTATAAAGTTATTTCAATAAAGTAAAATTAAAAGATGACTTCATATTTAATTAATTTAATAGTGACTTAAAATAAAATTTTATATTATAAAGTCACTTAAGGGAATAAAATAATATTATTTCTAGAATCTTCCTGGAAAGTCATTGAGAAATCTTTATAAAGAGCTGTTGGCTTAGCATTTGGGCATTCTTGACTTGAATCTCATTTCAATCATATTGGCTTAGCATTTGGGCAGAAACCACTACCAGAAAAAACACTTACTAAAAATAGCATATTTCTAAAAATAGTAAGTGACTCCAAATGTATTTTGAGCACAAACTAGGCAGTCGTCGCAACTTACTAAAAATAGTAAGTCCGAAAAAGGTCTGTTAGATGCAAATGCATGTCATACCATTGCGAAGCTCTCTGAAAACCCAGAAAAAATCCAAAAACCAATCCTGCATGCAAACTCCTGATTGAAATGCATGTCACATCTCTCTGAAGCTTTCTGAAAATCCAAAAAGATCCAAAAAATACATTGCTAAACTCCTCCATGCAAACCCCTGAATCCACAAAAGAAGCCTCCTAGAAAATAGGAAACCCTAATTCTGCCTCTGACTAGCCTACGAGCATCCGGAAATAGGCTAATGGTCACTGAAAAGTGTGGTGCTAAAAATGGGGACATTACATACAATAAGCAAAAGGCTCAACCAATTTTCAATGGGAGCAACCACTTATGCAATGAGGTAAGTAACCAAACTAAAGAGCTGAATGGTACTACCATAACAACGTTACAATATGATGTCCAGTACAATATAACATGAGATGAACATGACAATATGATTGCTCAATGAATCAAATATCAATCCCTGCAACATATCAATGATTACGCATTATGAAATATGAGAGAACAAAGTTATATCAGTTCTGATATACTGCAACAACAGTTTGATTTTCTTGGACAGCAAACCTTAAACACCAACTAGCACCCCTTCAAATGCTCATAACTCTCCAAGTACTCATTGGAATGACCTCAAATCTTTTGCAAAGGGTTGAGTAGTCCTAGGCGTCCAATCTCAAGTTGCAAAACACCTCGAACTAGGCAATAAAACTTAGGCACAGTCCCAAGGAACCACCAACAATGGTTGACCTCCCTAGGAAGGTTGACCTCTCAAAAATCAGGTTCTCTGCTAAAAAATATCGAAACTTGTGCAAGGGGTTTCCCAAGTATGATGAAGCCACAAAAACAATACCCACAAAAAGATCTCAACTCTTTCATTCAGTATGAGCAAAAACGTGAGTCAGCCATACATAAACTAGCAATATGAAAATCTGATAAACACACCAAAAAGATCCCCAAACTGGAAACTAACACACAACCACACCAAAAATGCTAGAAGACATCAAACCCAACAAGAACATAAAGCATAAAGAATGCCATCACCAATGTTCATTCTACTGCAACCTTTGAATGACACTGCAACCACTGTTCAGCTAGGAGTTGTCTCACAAACTTGAAACTAAAGTTAGCTTGGAGGGATTTTTTCCTCAAAGCCTCAAGAGTTTTGTGAACATTTCGGCAGCAATTTGTTATCAAAAATAAGCATAACCAAATGAGAGGAGGAGAGGCATATAAATAGGCTTCAAACCTAGAAGTTTGAATTGCAAATTTCCTCCAAAATGGGATGCCAACTTCATGGAGCAATAAAATATTCATAAAAGTCTTTTTGACCAAGACTTAGGAATCCAACTTTTGATTTGCATATAATACCTTTTAAAATGCATAAATCACCTAAGCTAGGTGTCCAATTCCAATGACCACATTTTAAAACAACTTAAGTTGTACAACCTAGGTGCGAGGCCAAAAAACAACTCAATAATAAAACATTAACTTAAGTTGCAAACCTTCTATTTTCAAACTCCAAGAACGTTGGAAGAGCCACTGCCAAGTACTGCACTACTACATTGCCAGAAATAGAAACCAAGTGCTGAATTGCTGCCAAAACCCACTGCTAGAAATAGCACTTACTAAAAATAATATACTGTTAAAAATAGTAAGTGACTCCAAACACCATATTGGCACATTCCAGGTAGCCATCGTAGTTTACTAAAAATAGTAAGTCTAAAAATAAACACTGCTAAAAATAGTAGAGACTACCCACCAAAGCTCTCTAAAATCCCAAAAAAACCTAAAAACAATATTGGAAAACTCTGCAAAGAACTCCTAAAAAACTACCATGAAACCTCCAAGAAAATAGGAAACCCTAAAATTTGCCTTTGAATAGCCTATGGGTCTTTGAGGCTAATGGTCTCAAAAAGGACTAGGACTAAGAAGGGGACATTATGGATGACCTCCTTTGAGAGGTGTGCCCATCCTTGGACAAGGAAATAAAATAAATAAAATATTTTTTTGCTAGTAGGCTAACCCCTTTGGAGGAGTTGCCTCCCTTGCGTGAAGGGGTGTTTGGGAAAGAGCAAATACAGGGTTGAGAGAGAGCTAAAGGCAACCAATTTTGAATATCATTTCATATGAAAAGCAGAAATAAAAAGATATTTGAGCAGATTTATAAGAGATCTTTAGCAACAATTTTGTGAGAAGAGAAGAGAAATAAAAGCAAGATCATGGCAGTTGTATGAACAGAAATATTGAAGACTATATTGCAGATTTGTGAGCAGTTGTTAAAGCAGATTTTGATGAAGTCATGAGCAGATTTGTAAAGGAAATTTAGGGCAGATCTAAGAGGAAACTGCAAATAAATTATCATATTATTCATTTGGAGGTTGAAGCCTCCTAATTGAGGAGATTGGAGATTGGTGCCTCTCATTAGAAGAGATTGGCATCTCTTGCTGGGTTGGTGCTTAGTGGCGGGGATTGGTGTCTCCAATGGGTTGGAGCCTACGAAATTTGTAAGATTGCATACCAACAATATTTTTTTGTGGTTTTTTCCCGTAAGGGTTTTCACATAAAATCGTGTGTTCTTCCTGTGTTCTTAATTGCTAGATCTTGCATGTATTCTATTGCTATGGATGATTAAGTTTTGAAGTAATACTGTTGTGATTGATTAAGATGTGAAAAAGAAAAGTTTGATCTATACTGATTCACCCCCCCTCTCAGTACAAGTGTATTTCGTCATATGTACCTCATCACAGAGCCTACGTAAGACATACAAAGACTTAAAGAATTATGTAAACCAGATGATCACGACCAAGTACTTGAAATCCTTTAGCATGCACCATGTAATCTCCTCGTCAAAATCCTCATTCAAGAAGACACTCTTCACAGCTATTTGATACGCATTCAATTGAATCAAGCTTCTATGGAGAGAAACAATGAAAATGTGACCATATTCATTGTAGATACAAAAGTTGCATAGTCTATTCTCCACTGGTATGAAGAGCCTTTTGCAACAAAATGAACTTTGTACTTGTCCAGAGTATTGTCTGTCTACTTTAGACTTGATTTTGTACACCTATTTGCACGCAATAGGATTTTTATTTGGTGACAACTCTACTAACTTGTGGGTACGATTCTTCATCATAGCATCATACTTAACTTACATAACAGCTTCCCATTTATGTTTACCATGAGATTTTACATATTGTTGAGGTTTAGGGTCCTTGGAAAGGTCAAAAGAGAAGAAAAAACTCCTTTGTACCAACAACCTATTTCAGAACAAACCAACATACTTGTGTATGATTTTTTTTGCATCACTTAATACAACCTTAACATCCCCAATCCTCTCTACTCCATGTGACCTTCCGTCAACCAATTAAATAAACTCAGTATAACTGGAATTCAAAGTAAATTTAACACACTAATCTTTGTGGTAGGTGAAATGAATTGATGCACCCCAACGAAAAAAAAAACAACTATTTGCATCATTGTTGTCTCAAGAAGATGCCATGAATGCACACTCTTCCCTAGAGTCTTGCTCAGCCTTAACTAATGTACTATTAGGCTGAGATTACAGCTTCTTCTTGTAGAATAGGTCGTATTGTCATTTCCAACACTCTCTGATGTAACATGTTGAATTTATGATGTAACATTTGAGAGTGTCTGATTGTGATTCAGAAATCGAAGTTTTTTTGCTTTGTCCTTATATTGTGCAGCAAGTGCAGTCTCAAACTGTTTAGTTGGATTTTCCCATATTTTCTGGACTCCATTCTTGCTATATAAAATACGACTTGAGTTTTTCAAAACTTGAGAGCTTGATTCTCTGCCAATAGATGTAGAGATGTAATAAAAGTTTTCAAGGAAAGTAACAGAGTGTTGATGCTTAGAACAGCTGTGGCATCTTCATCTGCTTTTTTGTTCATGGAAGAGAGCTAATCCTTAGGTCTTTCAGCCTAAGAAGATGCTCAAACAGGGATCCACTTTCTCTTAACTTTGTGGAAAACAATAGATTTTTAGATACAACATTACCTTTTGAGATTTGATATTTGTCTTTTAGAGTTTCTGTAGGTTACCGATAGAACTAGCATTTTGAAATTTTGAGATTGAGTCATCGAATATTAACAATTTTTAAGAACAAAAGGGATTCCTTGTGACGTTTATCAAAATCATTAAAATTTATAAGATGTCTAGTTTTTGTTTTGAGGACTATCTTTTCAGACTCTACACTTAGCAATGGTGAGTATCTAGACATGAAACTTTTGCTTGTCTAATTTAATTGGTTGTTTCTTGATTCTATTGAATAATCTGGGCTCTCTTAGGATTATAGCAGTTAGGCTAGCTCTACAAGAAGGGATGCCGTTTGTCTAGGTGAGGAAGGTGGTTCTACAGTTGCAATAATTTTGAAAACTACTTGGACATTGTCTGTCCATTCCATGTGTCGGATTATTTCAACCCATGCAACATGCTAACTGTTAGAAAAAGGATCTTTGTGAAAGGAGAGTAGATATAAAGAGAACTAAGACATTTATGGAGGAAACAAAATCTTGACATCGATGAAACAATACTTCCTCCAGATGCTTTTAAAAGGCACCACCTTATCTTACACAGTTTGTTATTTCTTCTTTATCAATGGCTAACAAAGTTACAGTAAATTTATCAGTTACAAATACTAGAAAACAACAAATGTTCTGAACCAATAATGAATTATTCTTTTATTGTACAAGGTCAGAAACTGCAGGTTTATTGTGTAGGTGAAATTCCCATAGTGTGAGGTGCCATTGTAGCCACCGGTGAAAAGACATTGCGATCTTGAGCAAGAATACAAGGAAATACTTTACTATTTTTTTTTTCACTTACAAAGAAACAACCCAAGTTGAATCTATTTTACCACTTTGATGCTAAAAGTACACAAACAATCTAATCCAGAAGCACTCAGCAACATTATTTTATCCTTATTCAATACATCAAAGTGTTATCTAATCATGATGACCACCATTTTGTTCTACTTTATCTTTAATAACTATGATAATCCAAGTTGAATCTATTTGAGTCTTTATAACCAGTGTTACATAGGGATGTGTCCCTCCCAAAAAAATATATCTTCACATTTTCTAGGACGTAGGGACTTGGGGCAAACATCTTTGGCCATCCTACCACCTTCGTTGTTAACTTGGGGACATTTCCGAGACATCCCCTTGGTTTGTGGATGGCTTGGGGACTTCAGGATGTCCCCAAGACATCTAGGTGATCCCCAGGAGTCTCCCAACCATTCGCAGGACTTCCAGGAATTGTCCATGGCAAGAAAATGGAAAAAATTGTATTTTTAGAAAAAATCAAAAAGTGTGTTTGATTTGCATGCCACAAACCCCAACTTTAATGATCTATGGACCACACCCAAACCCTAAGCACTCACTAAAAACTTATAAATAGGCATCTAAGCCTCATTCCATGTCATTCCTAAGCTTCAGAAATAGCAAGGACTTGCTGTTGCAGAAAACAAAGTGATAAATTCTGAAAATGGCATGTGTCATGAAGGTTAATATGCTTCGAAGGGCCTTAATCTGCCTCCACTTTGCCACCACTTCACCATGCCCACTGTCATCTCCAAATCTAGGCTCTTGGTCTACCTGTCCCTCAGACTCAACCCCTACATTCCCTGTCCCCTCCTCCCGAGACGCCATGGATCATAGTTTATAACTACAATATTAGTGATAGGCTTCTTTCACAACAACAAAAAAAACATTAAGGATTTATTTATTAAGGTTGTGAGTTTTGGTCAAGAAAAATCTCGAGAAAGGGTTTTTTTATTTCAAAGGCAAGATATTTTTCTATTGATACACAGAAATTTCATCATTAGAAAATATGTTGCGTAGTAACATAGTCTGTAGATTGCTTGGGGAGGGTATTGGTCAAGGATTGTCATACTTTACACAATATTTTCTCGGGTACGCTCCTATTTATGCATTGTTAAAGCAGAATTTAAACACTATATAGGTAAAAAATTAATAATACAATTTTTCTCAATAATGTCTCTATTGTTTTAACATTTTTCAACTATATTTTGTGCAAATGGAATTGCAGATACTAATGCAGCAGACATTTTTCAATATTCTTTCATCAAAGATATTTTTTGATAATTTAACCCAAAAATTAACAGGAAATACTCTTGATGCTTTCTTTATAGTTATTCTTTATAATAATGTGTATTGAAAAATTTATTTGATTGTCCAGTGAAGAAGGGAATAGTAAATTTGTTAGAATAATACATTATAAAATACAAGGTGCTTTTTATTCAGATTTTCACACCTAACAAGGATCTTATGATTTTTATTTTGACACATGTTCTGTCATTTTCTTTGTGAGGTTAGATGTGCCACATGCTGCAAAAGAAACATGAAGAAGCCAAAGACATCCTCGTGCGTTCAATTGTCACAAACAACTCGCTACTGATGTTAAATCATCCTCTGCACGAAGAAAAAATATCCTTGCAAATCGTTATATTTTCTCTTTAAATTTTCTTTTCTGCTAACCTGTGAATTTTAACTTTGTTTCGTTTAACATAAAGCACATTCAGACATTAAAAATGTACGCAGTCTCCATGTTATCTAACAATGCACAAGATGACCAGTTCAAATGAATACTTTATAGCAGCTTGTGGCTGCTATTAGATTTTATCTTCAGAGCTAAAGCCATGCTTGAGGAAGATTATCTCGTGCTCACTTTGCAGATGAGCTTATCCGTTTATACCTTTTAGCAATCGTGCGAAACGCATTAAAAACATTCAAGCCAAACTTTCTGATACTGCTTCACTCATGTTGATGGCTCAGAATGCTTATATTTCCACATAGCTAATCCAAGTTAATTTGAAGAACATGCTGAATGTAAGTAAAATTTTAGGAGTATATATATTGTTAGATGATAGAGGTGAAGCAACTGGCTATGAGGTGCAGGCCTATATCATAATTTGGCAGTGATAATTAAGAGAAGGAAACTACCAAGCTAACTTTTAATAGTCGGAATCGGTACCTGTAGCACTTAAAAATCCTAATGACTTGGTACCTTTAGCACTTGCGTCCTTGTCTGATGACAGATGGATTTCTTTGGTTTTTATATAATTGAAAAGTAATATATCAGAATGAAATATATACTTACGAATCCTGCATGATGACTTTACCATGATTGAGCATCCTGATTAACAATGACTTCTTAAAAGTACAACTAAAAACCATTACTTAACACATATTGTGGTTCAATGCTTACTAAAATTTTGAGAAGAGTTTAAATGCCCTTGGATAAAGTGATTTTATGAACTAGGATTGACCTATTTGTCTTTAACGGCCAGATTGTAATTTATGTAAAAGTATCTTTTGGGTTGATTGCTATAAACTGATCGTGTGCATGTGTTAGTAGGATGATAGTAATCTTGTAATGTTTGTCAATAGGTTTTAACATTTATAACATAGTGTCATTATGTTTTGTACTTGCATAAACTGTTTTATTGTTTATTTATACTCAATGATATTGATGGCAGTCATGTGCATGTGAAGAAAAAAAAAATCATTTTTTGCCTTGGTTGCAAGAGGTTTAACGGTGAGGGATTACCAATGCACAATAACTGCCAAGTAAATAGGTAAGCTTTGGAGCAATGAAGTTTTCCATCGATCTATGCAGGATCGTCATTATACAACGTGCATGGAAAAAAGAAATTATTTATTTTGTTAGGTGGTGCATTAGTTGTTTATTTAAAATTAGAGTTGACGAGGCAAATATGTTGTCCATTTTAAAATATAGTTTGGATGAATATGCAGTTGATCAGTTTCTTGCAAACTTGCATAATATGATTGCACGTTATTAAGTATAAACTTCCAATTCGTATCTCTAGTTTGTGCAACAAGAAGGGATTGGAATGGGTAATATTGTAAAAAAAATTGTTTAGGTGAGAGGAGATGGGCTAGAAAGGGATTAAAATGGATAATATTGTAATAAACTGTTGAAAAACAGGATAAAATTTTACAGTCAAAATATGTATATAATTTTATACATCTGAATAAACACATAGTAATAAATTATAGATGAAAATAGATTACAATATAAATGCAAATCATAACTAAAGAATTACATGGAGAAATCTTTTCGGGAGAAACCTCCACATCCAAAGAGATCAAGACTTTTATGAGTCTTTCAAATGAGTTACATCAATACAACTTCTCTCTTTAAATTGCTGCAACATTTCATGACTTCAACAACCTGCAAATTAATTTGCTTTCCCTTCAACTCGAAGAATTGAATATATAGGCATGAGAGAAACCAAAAATCAAAAATGGTTTTTAAAACCATTTAGGCATAGATCACCAAAATAAGAAACTTCCTCTTCCAACTTGTGATTTTATCCAATTTCTAGTAGTGTGTTCCTGCAAACTAAAAAATATTTCTTATCTTCTCTAAGCTCACATTTAACTCCCTTTTTCATGCTCTTTCTAATTTGACAATTAAAAAACACTTTGCAAGTTGTCATAGTTGCGTTTAGCAACTTTCATGACAACTGAAAGATAATTACAAATTGCCAATTAATAATTAAAAAACAAAGCAAGGTTGAGACATTTTCCCAACATAAACAAAGTAAATTGTAGGTGGGAGTAGATGGGTAGCACCACATGAAAGCATTATTTATAGAAATACAAATTGCATGTAGAATAAGGAGTGGATTGGTTGAGCTTATATAAATATTTTTACTCTTTCCTGAAATATTCGAGGAGCCAATTTTTTCGATTTTTACAATTTCAAATTACAAAGCAGTGCACCCGTTAAGGTTAGATGATAAACCAAAACGTGCAAGAAAGCAACTCTAACCAGAATGGCGCCGATGATGGCGAGCATTGGTCAGAGGGTCTTCTATTCTAAATACAGAAAGGAACTCAACGTCAAGTATGTGCTACCCAATCCAATGCGGAGTGAGGGGCGACCATATGACGGAGTGATTATAGAAAGCAAAGCTTGAAATGAAATGCTGAAAGATGAAACTACTCGACACCCAGAATGTGCTTGCTAACCCAAAGTGGGAGAGTAGCTACCATAGGGCGGAGATTTAGCTATTACAGACAACTTCAATGAAAAGAGCGTTACAAATCAGACTAAGCAATAATGTGAATGACTGCCAGTACTACTGTCAGTTTTACAAATAAGAATTACTCGCCTGCCAATGTCTCATGAATCTGAATGATTAGCATTACAACAAAGAGAGCTACCCTCAACTCGGATAGGAATGTCCTGAACAGTAATACCTTCAATGGAGCAATACAATAATTCTGTTTCTGTTACAATCTGCTGTTAAAAGGAATAAACAGCAATCTCTAGAAGTGCTTATATGCTCATATCTTACTAATAGCTTGCTCAAATGACATAATTTCTGATGCACAACACTCTACTAATGATAGCGCCCAAGCTAACACCCAAAAGCAGACCCAAATTGCAACTAACAATTAATACACGAATCCCAATGCAATGAAATGGTACGGCCCAGCTGAAAGGGGCGACTTTCCTTTAAAAATTAATGCAAGCTCTAAAAAATCTATAAACTGGAGAATATGGGCGCCCTTTACAAACTCAAAGATTGATGCAATACCCAGAACTATATTTTTTGTCTTTTAGGATTTATGATTAAAAACTCAAATCTGCTGTCTAAAACAATGCAATTTCCAGAACTTGACTAATATGCAGAAACAGAAATCTAAAGATTCGAAATGCAGATTACAATGCACAATATTCAATAACTCACAAACTAGACTAAGAATCACCACTAGATGTTGTCTTGCAAACACGAAGCGATGCCCGAGCTAGGAGGCCTTCATTCCTCGAAGCGATTCCAGAGCCAATCCGGCAGCATAACAGTATAGTCGACCAAAGATGGTGAAATGATGCACAAGACTCCTTTTTATAAGTTTCGTTTGACTTCACGAAACCCTAAAATCCAACTCAATGTTCAAACCCTAGCTCTTTCTTCAATATGGCGTCCTTTTCCCTTTTAGCTCAATATTCATATTTTAATTAAATCATCACCTTGATAAATGCGCCCAAATTAACTTGCATTGACTTTGGAGAATTCATCAAATATTAAATATATCCTTAATGATGGCGCCACCCTTTGAGTCCACCTTTTAAAATGACTTTAAGTCATTCGACTAGGCCAAGGTGATAAAATAACATTTTAAATTATAATGTTATTTTTTAAGTGAAATGAGCTCAACTTCCCAAAACTGCATTTTGAAACCCGAAACTGAATACGCCACTTGAGTCAGAGAAGGGGAATGTCAAGCTACTGAGACCATCACGCTTTCTGCCAAAAATAGAATTTACTAAAATAGTAAATTCCAAAAATGCTCTGAATGCGGAGATGAACATACCCCTGCGAAGCTCTCTGAAAACCCAGAAAGAATCCGCCATTGAATCCATCATCTCTGAGCAATGACCTCCTCAAAAATAGGAAACCCTAATTTATCTTCCAACTAGCCTTCGGGTTCCCAAAGAAAAGGCCAACGGTCACTGGAAAGATCAGGTTTGAGAAGGGAACATTACATTTCCGCTCATGATTGCCTCACCCAATTTTTGTCATTGTTGCCCAATTTTCACCCACGGGCTAAATCAATTGGGCAATCTATGCTTCAAGTGTTCATAAAGGCCAAATGGGGAAATTGTTGTGCAGGATCAAATCATACATATGATGCCAAGTCACAGGGAACTCAGTTGAAAAGTATGCCTCAATCAATTTTGGCACAAAACTTATCAAGGGAAGAGTCAACATGTCATGTCCCTTCACCATTGACATCTCGGAAGGGAGCCAGAGGGATGGCCTATCATGACCCTCATTAGGCTGATTGTTTGGAGTAAGAGAATTCGGTCGCGAACTTAGCTCAACCGGTTAGCAGTTGATCGATGATCTTCGTTAAGCTCGTCGGAGGCTTTTGCAGAATTGCTATTTTGCCGAGTTCTGTGACGATGTGGAGACCTCTGCTATTTTTAGCGGTATGGCTGGCGGCATCGAAATCACTTGAGAGTTAAATCGACATCGAGACGGATCGATGTCCGGATGAGTAACGAGGAAAATATTAATATTTAATTGTATTGATTAAATATTAATTATTGAATGATTTATAATATAAAGTTATAATGTTACATTATAACTTAAGTGATTGCCTTGAGGGGTGCGCCCATCATCAGAAGGGGCCAAAAGTGACTATTAAAATATTATAAAATATTTAACGGAGACTATGGAGTAACTGAAAGATTAAAAGTTAAATATTTCATTAAAACCCTATTCTTGAGGAAATCGCACTTTTCAGCTTATTAGTGGATTTGCCTTGGTTTTTGAGCGATTATGAGATTATTGAATTTTGAAGGCCCGGTCAGAATTGATGACGCGAGACTTTAGGTTTTGAACTTTCGACTTCCTTGGGGAACGAGCCATCTCCAGCGGAAAGCAATTCAGAGAGTGTGAAATATCACTTGATCTATTGCCAGCAGAGGTTTTCTCATACAGAGGAAATCACAGAACTTCAGAGGATCGATTAGTTACAGAGTTTTCTACAGTGTTTTGCATCTAGAACCTTCTATTCACCTGGGCGCCCAATACAGAGACACAAACATTGGTTTTGGTGAAAGCCGTACAGCATTAATTGCTGTTTCTGACAGGCCGTACTTTCCTGTCAGGTCGTACCTTCTCAGAAACACGTGCTTACCACTTTTGAGAGAAACGCATCTCTTATTTGCTTCTAACTTGCATCAAAGGAGGCGCCAACCTTGCTGGAGTCATCTGCAGACATCAGGCAGTAGGAGAAGAGGCTTATTTATTGCAGCCGTACATTTCTGTACTTCAGTAGCAGCAAATACCAGGTTCTTAAAATATTGAAAATTCATCATTTTATTCATTGCATGTATCTGGGTATTTTTGTAATCAGTAGAGAAGATCAAATAAAGTTACTGGCATCCATTTTCTACAGTTTCCAGAGTTATTTTATTTTTATAGAATTTATTTCAATTTATTGCAAAAATCGTACATTTCATTTATTGCATCAAAAACACAAAAA
>VDFB02325381.1:15012-50408 GCA_007258455.2 Sequoia sempervirens
TTTAAGTGATTTATAATTTTTATTGTCACTTAACCTATGGGACGCCAATATTATACTTTATTTGCATTTTAATAAAGTGTTTTCCTTATGTGCTTTTGGACGCCTAAGTGAAGGAGGTTAATGAAATACAAATTACAGTTTATTGAAAGTAAATGTTGATTTCACCTTGGGTGCCCTAATTGGAGGGAAAGGTGGATTTGAAGTTGAGAAGAAAAGTTATAAATATCAGACTTGGCCTTCATCTATAGTTGTCCATTATCTTTCATACTGAAATGTTATTGAAATTTTTTCAGGCTTTGGCTTCGACGAATGCATACCTCCTAGTTCCTTCCTTCCAGTCTTCGTGCTTGAGAGATAGTACCTAGCTGGATATGAGACTGCTTCTCATTCAAAGATAGCAGATTGAGCATTATTGTTGAAGTTTTGATGTTTTTCTCAGTTTTACAGGTTGCTGATTTTGAAGTGTTGAAAGTGGTTTTCAATTATAGCTTTGTGCACGAATTTTTGATGGTTCTGGGTATTGGCCCATTGTTTGATTCTATCTAGGGTGTCCCTTCTTGCAAAGTTTCAGATTTTATTTTAGAGCCTATGATTTTATCTTCTAGGTCATCCTCTTGAAGGTTGTATCTTGCATATCAATGTTTTGGAAATCGTGCTTAATTCGTAGTTGGGTGTTTGAAGCGGTTTGTTCTCTTAGACTTGGTTGCCATCATCTTAGGTTTCATTTGCAATTGATTTCATGTTGTTTGGTGAAGTATTGAGTTAGTTAGGAGCATTTTGGTGAGGTTTTTAGTTGCTAGTCTGAGTTTTCAGTTTGTTGGTCTGTTACATCAGTTTGTATTAGTTGGAGTTATTTAGCTAGTTTTTTATGGTTGTGAGTCTTATGAAGTTTGGAGAACACATAATATCATTGTAGCTTCTTGGACAGCTCTAACACTTGATTACTTGCAGATATCTCTCCATATTGTAAAGTTGTTTCAGTAGTACTAATCAACTCTTTTATTTTTTTTCATTTTCTATTGTAATTCCCACGATTGTGGAAGAGAGAAGCTTCGTCGTCTTTACTTTTAGCATTTTTTTACTATATTGCATGTTGAATAAGCGGAAGGGGTTGGAAAGCCACCCAATCTTTACTTTCCTTGCACTTTGCAATCATCATAATGTTGATTGGTTGAGTTGTCAATCTACTCCCGCTGAATAAGTGGTTGAGTTGCATAACTTTACTTTCCAGCATTGTACTTCATTCAGTTTTGGATACTAATGATCCATGGCACCTTGTGATATCACCTCACCCATCTTGGGTCTTGAGTGAACACTCTTGGTGTAGGGTTACTTTAATCACCTGATTTGATTTTCTAACACTAATGGGTGCCATTGTTGAAGTGTTGATTGTGAAAATTTTGAGAAAAAAAATAAGGGGGTCATTCCAGGCCCACAGGCCTGTGTGGGCAGGTCTTGCGAGTACCAACAAAATAAATGCCCCCCTCAATTTTATACGCCCCCCAATTTTAATAAATGTCTACAGCTTGTTTGAAAAGGCTTTTGATTTTAAAAAAAATCTAAATAGAAATTTTTAAAAAACTGTCTTGATTTTTTTTTTTCAATTTTCGCATAGGGGGTCATATGGGCCCCTGTGCAAAAAGAAAAATTCCTCAAAATCTCCTAATGGGAAAATAGGTAAAATTTATAGTCAAAATTCGTGCAAATGGCCTCCTAGACACAATGGAAAGGTCCTTTTTGTGTCAAAATGCTCCAAAAATGCAGCTACCCTCCAAATCCAAAAAAAAACATTTGCTTCAAACCCTTGTAGATTTGACATATAGAGTCCAAATCAAGCCAAACAAAAAGAAATTTTGACTTTCTCGATAGCTCTGAATCCAACGACAAGGTCCGTTTTGTGCCAAAATGAACCTAAAATTCTCCCACCTCCAAAATTTGTAAAAATGCAAAGGGGATTCAAATCTGAAGCATGTAACCCTTGTTGAAGAAAAAAACCTCATAAATCGAGAAGGGTTTTGTTGAATTGAAGCTCTGATGCCATGTTAGAATTATGAAACAAGCACAAAATGGTGAGTCACAGGATCAAACAACAAACAAGTAGACCTTGCATGCAAGAGATCTGCAAACAATATATGTAATATTCCTCAACAAGAAAAAGCTACAAAAGCAAGAGACTATCAAAAAAATATGAAAGCTCGAGGTGATAGTTACAATGAGCGTTGAGTGCTTACGAGAGAAAAACCGTAAATGAGAAAGGGATCCGATCATGACAAGTGTCAACATCACATGAGATGAGACAAAATGATCTAATATTAGCTCAACTAATAAAAGTATTAAAGCACTCCTAAGTTTAGCTTAAGTGCATGAGAATAAAATAGACTAATAATCAATTAAAGAGTAATCAATTATCAACTAATGTGTGATTTCTCTAACAAGAAGTATGTGCAAAAATGGTAGCATGATTTATTCCAATTATCTTTGTGAAGTAAAGTCCTTTCAATTCCTTGTATTCCTTCTTTATATACATAATTAAGGGGGATTTCATCTTTGCCTTTATGAGTTGAAGTTGACCATTGGTTGCAAACCAACAACTAGAATAAGACATGGTGGCATAGGTTTACCAAAACATTCAATGATTCCAACTAAATTCAAAAAACTGTGAACATGAGAGATGGATTACACTTTGCCACTCATGAAGCTCTAAGACTTAAGAGGGTAATGGTTGTATTAGGAGGAGCCACATTTATATAGCTATAAGGTATTTTTAAAATCTTAATGTCAGAGTACTTTGCATAGAGAAATATAAATAATATTAATTCTCATATATAATATCATTTGATATTTAATTGTAAGTTTTAAATCCTTTTTATCTTAAAAGGTTCATGCATTTATCTATATGATATATAGATGTTGTTTGAATCCTAATTTTAAAATTTGAAGCCCTTTTAGTGTAGATAATAAAATATTTATTAGTTTTAAGTATATGTAGATAATGGATATATTTTTTAGATCTACAAATCCACCTACACTCTTTTTTATGCATTAATGGATGATGATATATGTTTTTTAGTTTTTAGTGGGTTAGGTTATAGGTAATATTTAACCATCCTTATTTAAAATCTCTCTCCAATCCATTTGTAGATAAGAAAATGGAATCACCAAATGGTTGGTAAGGAAAGGAACAACATCGTTAATTGTAAAAAAATTATTCTTATACCTCCAAAGTCCCCCCTTGCATTCACAATTAACTTCATCAATCCTTGTTGAGGATCCCAAGCATAGGTACCCAACCAAAAATGATCTCCAACATGCCTAGAAAGGTGCACATCTCCAAACATAGAGTGAAAATTTAAAGGAGTACATTTTTCTACACTACATTTAGCCCCCACTTTAGTGAGAGTATGAGCTTACGCTCAAAATCACACTAAAGTAGACAAATATATGTTAAGAGGGGTCCAAATGCACAAATTTTGATGGGATAGGATGACAAGGATCAAGGAGGTGTGCAGGCCCCCAGGATCAAAATCCCATGGAAAACCAACCTAAGCACAAAGGGACACACACATATGCATGATATGAAGCAACAAGACAAAATAAACAAACTACATTGTCAAAATTGATGCAAAAAGAAAAAGATGGAAGGACTAGCAAGTTGCATTATGCCACGTCCATTAAATACACTCATAAGGATGTAAAATCACTTGTGAAACACATGGCTTGACAGGAAAGCAAGTTGTGTTATGCTCAGTAGCCATGAAAAATATGCTCATACACTAGGTCTACAAGGTGTGAACTCACAAAACAAGTGGTAATGGGAAAGTCATGCCAAGTCTACAGGCTCTCATATGTCAACCATACCAAAAGTTATACTCCATGATAACTTTGATAAGGTGCCACAAAATGATCAATATGCTATGCTAATGCTACACTAAATTTAACCTCTGTGAACAAAGTGAAGCAAGAAATGTCAAAATAAAATAATGCCAATAAAATAATACCAATGTAATGGTCACACTTCCTAGGAGATGTATGCTATCATCACTAAGGGAACATGCAAACAATGATCGGGGGACAATATGCCCCCCACTTAAAATGTCAACATACTCGCTATGTTGGTATTTTAAGTAGAAAGAGAGGAAGGGGGATCCTTCAAAAGAATGCACACCTCCTAAAAACTAGTTATCCTTGCCCCCAAGTGTAGAGACAAAGACAACCACCAAGGACTATCAAGTTGTTTCCACGATAAATATGGTTGCATCTAATATTGTAACACCATGTGAATGACAATGAGCAAAACACATAAAGCTACCAATTCCACATAGTGATGAGCAATAGGATAGGATGAAAATCATTATATTAGAGGAAATAGGTGCATCTACACAAGGAAGAGCACCACAATCC
Organism: Sequoia sempervirens; assembly: GCA_007258455.2. Lineage (NCBI taxonomy): Eukaryota > Viridiplantae > Streptophyta > Pinopsida > Cupressales > Cupressaceae > Sequoia > Sequoia sempervirens. Next base: position 19,414 of record VDFB02325381.1, read on the forward strand.
TTAAGATGTTGAATTTTCTTACTCAAGGCCTTACATTCATTGGTAGAATGACCATGCACTCGATGATATGCACAAAATGAGATTTTATTGTAGAATTTCTCTCGTGTTCTTGGAGGGAGAGATATCAAGCAAGCATGGAGAATCCTCAACAAGGTACTCTCTTGATCAATGGTAGAAGATGCTTTTTTTTTTGAAAGAGATGTTTCTTGCTTATCACAAGGTGTCATACATACACAATACTCTCTAGGTTTAGATTGTGATATTTTGTACTCTCCCAAAAAGGAGGGTGTAAAACCTAATGAACACTATTCATCATTAAAACATGTGTTGTAAGATGAACCAATATCATGACCATGATGTATATTTGGTCTAGGAATGTTTTGTGTGATGACATTGATAGTAAGCGAAGGTTTATTTGATGTTGTTTCTTTTGAAGGACAATAACCAAGACCTCTTCTCTATTCTTGCATGCTAGGTTCGATAGGGACACATATACCTTGTTCTTTAACACCACATCCTTTTCCCTTATATCCAAGTTGTGTCAAAAGCTCATAACCTCTTCCATAAATTTTTTCCATTTCTTTTGGATTTGGTGGTTTCTCATGATCACACTCATCATATGTGGATGTATAATTTGTGTGTTCCTCTTCTTTGCTAAAAGTTGTGGATTCACATGCTTTTGATAACTCGTGTTGTTTTGATATTATGGTAGCTTCTTTCTCTTTTCTTGATGTGTGTGCAATCTTGTATTCTCCCATGAAGGTAGGTGTAAAATCCAAGGAACCCTAATCATCATCTAATAGTTTCATGATTGATGACAAGCACTTATCTTCTTCTTCTTGTATTGCTTCCACTTTTGTAGTTGGTGTCAATGTTGTAAGGGGAATTGTCAATTCTAGTTTCAGTTTGCAAAAAATTGTGATATGATTTGGGGTCAACTTTGATTGTGTAGACCTTGTTTGGATATTTATATTTCATTAATTGGTGAAGCATTGAAGGAACTCCATTCATTTCATGAATCCAAGGTCTTCCTAAGGGAATATTATTTGAGAACTCTTGAGGCATAACATGAATAGGAGTTTGCAATGTAACCTTTCCAACTTTAACAGGTAATGTTATCACACCAAGTGATTGTTTCCCCACATTATCAAATCCACGGATAGATAAAGAATCAAGTTGAATTTGACTCTTATCCACTCCAATATTTTCTAAAAGGTTTACACTACAAACATTGAGTGTTGAACCATTACCAATGAGAGTAAGTCTTATGTCGAACCTATTAATGACAGCCACTATCATCAAAGCCTCATTTTGTTTTTGCACTTCCAATGGAGGTAACTCATCTTGATGAAAGGTAATGTCTAAGTTGACCGAGCTCATCCCTTGAATTAGGGTTGCTACACCATTTGGTTGTGCACTCGTAGGGATAACAACTTGTTGTAAAGAATTTTGAGGCATGCTATGATAATTAGGTGAGGCTTGAATAATATCCCATAAAGAAATCTTAGCAGGAGTGTTTCTAAGTTGTTCCACAAGATCATAATCCTTTCCATTGTGTAAAGGAAAACGAGGAGCACTAGGAAAGATAGGTTGAGGTAATGGTAATGAAGTAGGTATGGTTTGTGGTTGTTTATTGTTCCTCGTGTTAAATTTGTGAGCAATAGTATTATAACTCAGTTGTTGTGAAACATTGTTTGCAAAATTCAAAATAGCCCCTAGAGGTAATGGGTTGTGTTGAGGTGGTCTTATGATAAGAAGTAGCTCAAGAGATGACTTGGGAGGCCCAATAATTAGAGGACTCTTAGGAGGTCCAATAATTGGAGGAAACTTAAGAGGTCCAATAATCAAGGGAGATTTAATGTTCATAACATCAATAGATTTATCCTCATTTTGATGATCTTCTAGTGAGGGGGAGTCTAATTTCACTTTATCATCTTCATCTAAGGAAGCCACATTACTATTGTTTGAAATACATGTATCAATGTTATCATCCTCTTGCACCATGATATCTTCCCTAGTAGGAGATTTTTTAGGAGAGGAGAAAACAAGATTTTTAGGATATTCAATTGTTGGTTCTTCTAAGATAAATTCATCGCAAGTAGGTGAGGTATCAGGATAGGAACAACTATGATGTTCTTGCTTATCAATGATCAAGCATTCTCTTGTTCAACAATATCTTCCCAAGTGGGAGAAGCATTGGGAGAGGGAGAAACAAGATTCTCATGACTCTCAATGAGCGGATCTTCTAACATCAAAATATCTTCTTCACAAATAAGAGAGGTATCAGGATAAGGGAAACTATGATTGTCGTGATTATCTATGATTACATACCCTTGTCCAATAATTTCTTCCCAAGTAGGAGAGGTAGGGGAATAGAAACAAATAGGATTCTCATGACTCAATGATTGGATCTTCTAACACCAAAATATCTTCTTCACAAATAGGAGAGATATTGGGAGAAGAACAAATGTGATTATCATGATTTTCCAAGTTTGTATTCTCTTTTACCAAACTAACCTCATGCATAGGAGGTATGGTGGGAGAGGTATCAATGAAAAACAAGAAAAGAGGGGAAAGAACTTCATATTTGTATGCTTGTAACAATATTTTCTTAGAGTATTCAACAAGATCTAAAAATAGAACGTGAAGTATGATAAGAAAAGATTTTTGCAATGAGAACTGTTATCACCTAAAATTGCACCCTTGTTGAACCTGATGCTCAACACCTCAATGTAACATGGGAAGACTTCTAAAGTTGTGGGTCACTTGTAGACAGAGGTCAACCTCCGGAGAAGGCCAGCTTCCTTTGGTATCACCTAAACTATTGATTTTTTGTAAAGGAAAAGGGAGGAGTGCATAAAAATAAAACTAAATACTATGGTGATACATCGAACTGATAAGAAATCATGAAATGAAAACAAGATGAACATACACTAGAAAACTAATGGTAGCTATTTCATTTACTCAACATAACCCTTTTGAACTTATGCATCATTCTTAAAAGGCTTAATCTACATACATATTTTAAGGAGGAAAGATAAATTTCACAGATTTAAGGTATGAATGCAGACTTAGAAAAGCACAGTTGAAAACTTGCATAATCTAAAAAATATAGAAATGAGAGTAGTCTGAACACTAACACTGGCTTCCAAGGTAAACTCTGTGTTTTATATTCCAGAATCAAAATGAGTTACAAAGCATACATCAGCTGAGAAATGATTGTTAAAAATCACTAACTCTTGAGAATGCATAATCCGAACTTTTTTACAAAGAGGCAAAAATGCCCTATATACAAAAAGATGTTGGCCCCTAGGGCTTACAAAAATATCAGCCTTCAGAAAAAACTTCCCTTAGATCTTTTCAAATGAATTTAATGTTGCATTCAAGTGTATCCCCATTGTCCATGTCGGTGTGATGGATCGCCCTCAGGAGAAGCCTTCAAATCTTATGTAATAATTGCATTTACTTATGGCCTCTGTGTCCATATTGGAACCTCCTTGAAGGGCCACTTTGAATGCTCTAAAGCATTATCATTAATGTTGATCCCCCTCTGCTAGTAGCGATCCCAATTGTCACTGCGACTCATGGTTTTTCTATTTACCGATGACACCTCCTAGATATTGAACTGATTCATCGCTTTATTCTCAGAGCAGATCCACGTTGCCTATGTTCTATTGATCTTATTCACAGGGGTCAAACTACCACAACTCCTTATAGCTTCCTCTGATTGGTTGACTAGATGTTACATGGGATTTCCAGACGGTCAAAGGTCATTCAGACTAAATTGCATGTCGGTGAGATACTGATCGTGTCTCCTCGATGCGATTATGCCCTTCGGTGGTTATCGGCATAGCTTGGGACTGTCGGTGGGACCTCATATCGAATGCAAAAGTTATATCGATACCATAGAAAACCATTGGCAAGAAAATCGTTATCAGTCAGAGGTCGTGGCGAGCTCCCATCGGTCACACCGATATCTCCTTTTATTGGCAAAACCATCGCTGTCGTCAAGACTCCACATTGTCGGCAGGACTTCTCATAGATATCAATCCCTCTCGACGAGACCCTATGCCAAAGGCAATCCATTTTAGCGAGCTGAGACCATTTCGGTAGGACCTTAGTGGGTTGGGAAGACCTCTCGCTGAGCTCAAGATCTTTGGGCGAGCTCATTTCATATTGGGGAGACCTCCATTGGTCGAGGAGACATCATAGCGAAGGAACCAACTTTCGCCGAAACCCCATCCTTTCGGGAAGACATCTCCTCGAGACCATTCGCTTTGGCGAGAAATCCATCATCGACGAGACCTTTCTCCAAAGCTACCACATTACGCTGAAGGAATTCCACTTTCCCCGAGCTCTGATCATTTTTTTCGATGAGACCCCCATCCTTTGGCGAGACATTACGCCGAAAGCAATCCCCTTCGACGAGACTTCGTTCAGTCACTGAGACATTACAGCGAGGCCCACCTTTCTGTGTGATGACACTTCTTTTTGCCGAGACTTCTTCGGGTCGGTGAGACTTTTCGCCAAAAGCACAACCTTATACCAAAGGCATCATCCCTTCGGTGAGACTTCACTTGGTCGCCAGGACCTCATGCCGAACTCAAAACTTTCTTCGACGCCACCCCTGTGAACAACTATCAGCATGACCTCCTTCCAAGCAGAGAGATACATGAAGACTCATGGCGACCCAAAAATTCTGGCGACTGGCGTACTCAGCCAAATAGAATGCACTGCTAGTCAGCAAGACAACAGGAGGGTCTTTCTGACCCCAATCTTTGATGAGTTTTGTGCTAAATCCAATCGAGGCATGCCTTCCAACAGACCTCCCTGAAATAGCGTCAGATACATGACCTAACTCTTGATGTAAATGTCCCATTTGGCCTACAAGAACACCTTAAACATAATTTATCATAACTGATTGAGCCCCATGAGTTTTGCATATCTCACGGACATTGGGTCTTGCTCCTCAAACATCTCCAACTGATGTACAATGTCAAGAGCTGGAAGCTCCACAGATAGAGGTAATCTATCCTCTTTACCATAAATGAGGACATATGGTGAACTACCAATAGACCTCTTACGAGTCACTATGTCTACCTAAAGTGCATACTTTAAATTAATGTGTCAGGTCCTTTGATTATCCTCCATTGTTCTTTTAATAATCCTAATGAGATTATTATTTGTTCTTTCAGCTAAACCATTACCCTGAGGGTAATAATTTGAGGATGTATTCAAATGAATCTTGTGTTTTATAGCCCAATCTATGACTCTTAATCCAACAAATGCAAGAGCATTATCCGAAATGATGGAGTCAGGAACTCCAAACCTAGTGATTATGTCTTCATAAAAGCTCAGAATTGAAGACTCATTTGCTTCTTTCAAAGCTACTACCTCTGTCCACTGTGTGAAATAGTCTGTAGCAGTAAGTACCCACCTATGACTAGCACTAGATGGTGGATTAATTGGCCCAATAAATTCGATTCCCCATCTCATAAAGGGTTGCTCCACCTGAATTGGATGTAGAGGCATAGCAAGCAACTTTTCTTTTCATGCAAATAAAGCACATTTGATACACTTTCTTGACCATGCATATGCTTCTTTAAACAAGCTGGGCCAGTAGTAACTAGCTCTCATGATTTTCCAAGCAGTAGTTCTTGGAGCAAAATGACCTCCTGCAGCTCCATCATGAAACTCACGAAGTATCTTCTCAACTTGATCACTGTGAATACATCTTAAGAGAACACCATTTAGATCTTTTTTGAAAAGAACATTATCTACCAGTGCATACAGTATAGACTACAGTCTGAAGTATCTTCGTTTAGCTCTGTCTAAACCTGGTGGACACTCACCAGTTTGTAAAAAATGGGTGACGTCTTGAATCCAATTTATTGTTATCAGAGGCACATCATCCCGAGCATTCTGAGGTTCATTTGTATTAACAAAAACAATATCGTTTTTGAAGTCATTTCCACTGCTTGACCCTGTAGAAAGTTGTTCACAAAGACCTTTACCTCTAACCAATTTGGTAATCTTGTTGTCCACATCGTATTCCATAACCTTAGTGACCCACTCTGCTCTTTTATCATTTAGATCTTTGTTTAATAAAAATTCCTTCACACTTGGGTGTGCAATCAGAACATGAATTTGTTGTTTGAAACCAAAGGTTTAAACTTTTTTAGGCTTTTGATCACAACAAGAACATGCTTCTCAACAAATGTATATTTTTGTTCATAATCAGCAAGTACTTGACTAAAGAAAGCTATTGGCTGCTCTAAATTATCACTATTTTTCTAGACCAGCATAGCAGAGATTGAGCCAACGCTGCCAAAAGTGTACAATAAGAAGTCTTTAGAGAAATCTGGATTTACCAGTGTTGGAGTTGATGCTAAAGCTTCCTTGATTTCTTCAAAACTATGTTTTTCTTCTCCGGTCCAACTAAAAACTACATTCTTTTTAAGCATAGCAGTCAAAGGTTGCAATAAATTTGCAACATTGGGAATGAATCTTCTTAAAAAGTTAATTCTCCCTAAAAAGCTCTGCAATCCTTTCTTGTGATTGGGTAATGGCAGTTCAAGTATAGCTTTCACTCTTTCAGGATCAATGGTAACTTTGTCTTTTGATACTATATGGCCTAACAGTTTACCTTCATGAACTGCAAAAATACTCTTTGTCGGATTGAGAGATATTCCATATTCTCTACATTTTTCAAAAACTTTCCTGAGATGTGACAAATGTTCATCTGCATTCTCTGAATATACAGTTATGTCATCTAAATACACTAGCAGACATTTCTGGATTAAATTCTGAAATGTCATATCCATGGCATGCTGAAAGGTGGCACCAGCATTAGATAAACCACAAGGAATTCTCTTGTAGGCCATAGTGCCCCATTTTGTTGTAAATGTTGCTTTATACTGATCCTCCTCTTTGACTAGAATCTAGTTATAACCAGAATATCCATCCAGAAGATAAAATCTTTCTAATCCAACAACGGCTTGGAGAATTTGTTCCATAGATGGCAAGGGATAATGATCTTTCAGAGATGCTCCGTTAAGGTCTCTAAAATCCACAAATAATCTTATCTCACCGTTCTTTTTTCTAACCGGAACAAGGTTAGAAACCCAAAATGTGTGTTTAATTGGAAATACGATACCCCCCTCAACTAACTTGGTCAGCTCTTTGATCATTAAAGGTTTGAGCTTGGGGTTCAATGGTCTCTGTTTTTGTCTAACAGGCTTGGCATCAGGTTCTAACTCAATTGTATGTTGTGCAATATGAGGATCAAACCCTCTTAAATCAAAATATTGCCAAGCAAAAACATCATGATATTCTTGGCATAAAACAATGAAAGCTCTCTTATCTTCAACTGAACAGATTTTTCCTAATTTGCGAAGCATACCTTTAAAGATTTCCACTTCTTCGTAATGATCCTCTTTCATTTTGTTGGTGTTTAAATTCGCACCTCTGGAATGCGGATTTGAAAACGGACAGCTATGCACAGATAAACTGCTCTTCAAATTAGGAGGGGAAGCTCCCTCTTGCTGATGGTATTCAAGAAAGTAAACTAAAACTAAGTTGCCTATCTTTTTTATCAGCTTAGAGCACAAGGTTTATAAAACACAAACGCCGCAGCTGAGATTTTCTAATTTAAGAACTTCAACTACGACTAACTTAAACTAAAGATGTTTCTAACCTCTCAAGTAATAAGCAGAGCAAGAGAAACTAGAAATGAACAAGGTAGATTTTATGACAAAATACTTCGATAAACTCTTTCTCAACGAACATCTACACACTTCAATGTAAGTTGAAATCAAGATCATAAAAGTAAAACACCAATAACGGAAATCAGAGATTTTATATCAAGGCAAAGGAGGCTCATGATTTTATTACTCGAACTTCTGGAACAAAACTCACTTCTAACATGCCTGGAATAAGAAATTGCAGCTAAAGAGGCTTGCAATCTTATTCTTACATAATAGAAACAACAATCACACTAACTCCTTGTTGGCTAAAGAGGCTCAACAATTTGCTATCACAACACAAGTGAACTGAAACTGAATAACAACTTGCTGCAATACAAGCTCGCACTTTGCTAACACAATAACCGTTAAAAAAACTAAATGAGCAAAGGCTCTTATTTATAGACAAGTAGAGGAGTAGGGAACCCTAAAATCTCCTTGCTTTCACAATCTAGGGCTTGCTCGGCAAGCTTTATTACTAAATCTAGAAAGAAGATAACATCTAAAACCCTAGAAAGCAGAAAAAGCGGGAAACGCCAACTATTACATCTTATCTTCTTTCTATCCTCAAAGAATGGATAAGGATCATTCCAAGAATAGAAAGAAAGCGGGAAAGAAAGCTTTTAGAAGAAAGATGCTTTAAAGCTCGATCACATCCGCTAGGAAATTAGAAATAGTGTCGCGGTTCAGTGCATCTATGCCAACTAAGGCAATATTCTGATTCTCCAAGATCTCATCGCCCTTAGAGAATCCTTCACTTCTTCAACTATTTTAGGAGTTCTATTCTTGCAAAACATCGCTGCCCAAAAAAATGACTCACTAATTGATAACTTGGCGGCTCTGCAACTTTATGCTTCTGACACTTCGCTTGATTTCCAACAGAAGAGTATTGCAACACTCTTTTCCGATACCTTTCCTTTTTCTCATATCACACCTCTCGTTCTTCAGCTGAGATGATGAAGTTCTGACATAGTGCCGATTTGGTCTTAAACTCGAGGGGAGTGTATTCCATATTGAAAACCTTGAAGAATGACTGTAAACTCGCCTATGTTCAGACAAGCTTTAAGCAACTTTCTAGTTTTAGAATGCTGGTTTTTGGCCTCAAACGGACAATTTTTTGGAAATTTTTCTAAGATATGGGTTTTGCTTAGAATTTCGTTGCAAGACAACCCAGATCGTCTGTTTTTGAAAATCTTGAATTTTGACTGAAAAAGCAGCAAATCCTAATTTCTTCAATTTTCCACCGAAAAAGCTGGCACCTGGGTTTTGTTCAGAATAAGATTAGAAATGGACCCAGTTGATTAAATTTACAAAACCCTGATGGCTGATCGAAAAAGAAGCCAACCCTAGAATTTGAAATTTTCTTGAAAAAGCTGTGATATGGGTTTTCTTCAGAAGACTGTTTTGAGAGGCCCCAGATGATCCAAATTTGCAAACCCTGAAGATTTCACTGACATGCAAATAAAAAGCAGCTGCTGCAACTTGATGAAAATTTCTTGAAAAACCTTCAGAAGAACGAGTTGAGTAGACCCAGAAGGTTGAAAATTGAAATCTTTGATCTTCTCCTTCAAAAATTTGATCTTCTGGATGAAAAAGCTTGAAAAAGCAAGGGTTTATGTTGCTGAAAAATATGATGAAAAACCAGCAAGCTATGTTCTTGAATCTTGAAAAATTTCTTCAAACTTGATGCTCCAACTTTCTCCCTTGAAGGCTACCTGCAAAAATAATGAAAATACCATAAAAGAAAGATGTTAAATAGACTTAGGGTTTTGTCTTTGCTTTGCTTTCTTTTGCTTTTATTTCAAAACCCTAAAATCTCTGTTCAATGTGTTTGGACGCCATCTTCCCTCACTTTGCAATTTTGAAACCTTTTGAAAATCTCAAAAAATTCTCTAAGGCATGAGAAGTTGGGCGCCCTTCTTCACCAGGGGCGCCCACTTTATCCAGTGTTAGCCAAAATTTTGGCATTTTCAACTTTTGATTATTTTAACCTCCAACTTCGCCTCTGATTTCCTGTTTACAGAATGATCCGACAGACGAGCTGAAAGTTTCACGGCGGAACTTGACTGATTCTAAGAAGGATGTTCTGGAGGCACCTCTGGCAAAAAACTTGATCTTGACCTCCGAATTCATGGGAGCCTTTTCCTTCCAGGGGCTCCGAACTTTCACAGTGTTAGCCATTTTTCTGATCTTCAGTTTCTTCATTGACACTTCTCCTACAGATGATATTTTTGAACCTAGAGCTCCGGACATCAAATCGACTGCCTGTTATGCTCATCGCGAAGCTGGCAAGATATGAGGAGGGATCTTCTGAGACGAACTCTGTCAAAAAGTAAATTTTAGGACCTCAAAAGTTTGGGCGCCCATCTTGGCTGGGGGTGCCCATGTTCACCAGAGTTAGATTATTTTTAAACCTTTTTCTGTTTGCCTTTGAATCTTGGTTTTCAGCCTTCGTCGGACCCTACTTTCAGCTCCTTGAATCTGGCGACTGTGACCTCTGACAGACGTGCTGGATATCTCGTTGGAGAGCTGGATAGATTGTGAAGAAATCTTATTAGAACTTCGTTTCCGAAATCATCTGTTTATCCCCTTGAAAACTTGGGCGCCTTTCCTCTCCTGGGGCACCTAAAGTCACCAGACTTAGTCAAATTTCATCTAATTTTCTTCAGAGTTTGAAACCTTCATTTTGTACCTTTGGCTTTGATCTGAATTTGCCAGAAAACGCCCAGTCGGATGATCTAACGGAGATAGGCACGTCGAAGCTGGCTAAACACTAAAGAGGACGGGCACATTTGCAAACCCTAACTGCTGAGTTAGGTACCTTAAAAAGCTGGGCGCCCTTCTTCAACAAGGGCGCCCAAAATGTCAACACTTGGTCAAATTTTGATATTTTTCATTTCCTCTCGCTCTGACTTCAGCTTGGATACCCTCGTTCGGCGTTGAATTCCGGATGACTGAGTAATCTAATAACTGCACCGTTGAATTCGTCGCGGAGATGGCAGAGAACAGAACAAGTTTGACTGGAGGCACAAACCCTAATTTTTCCATCTGATGCCATAAAAAGATGGGCGCTCTTCTTCACCTGGGGCGCCCAAGCTCAGCAGTGTTAGAAAATTTTCATGACCTTTCAACTTTCTTTCTCGTTCTTCGTGCATGTTCATCGTTTCACCTTCTGCTGGAAGTTTGAATGCTGAAATTGATGCCTGGCAGTCGGATGACCTCCATTGATGACCTCGGAGCTCCAGATATGCTTCTAAAAAAGCAGAATAGACCCAGTAGGGCAAAATTGATTATTTTAAGATTATGACTACACCAGCCTGATATGGACGCATTTTGAGCCAATCAAAATCAGTTCAGACCCTGTCGAACCAACTTTCTATTTTTAGAAAATTTTGCTAATATCCGTTTCAAAAGAAACCCAGAAAAACCCAAAAAACGTTACTAATTTTAGAAAATTTCTAAAAATAGCAATTTTCCTAAAATTTAGGGATGAAAAACTGAGATCTGGGTTTTGTAGGTTAAGCTGCTCTTAGCAGACCCAGATCGTCAGAAATGGAAAATTTTGCGTTTTAACCCCTCATGCAAGACATGCACACCCAAATTTTGACCTTTTTGACCGATTTAACAAGACTTTTACTCATTTCTTCAAAATGTGTAAGTGTAACAAAAATTTTAATCTTGGGGTACAACATTGGCTCTGTTTGGGGACCATGGCGGATACTTACGGCATAGGAGAACCATAGAATCTCTGGAGTTTTAAGCATAGACTAGTGCCTTATCCATTGGGTATCAGAGTCAACATCATTTCCTAATCACCTATTTGCAAAACTTTCTTAAGTCACCTATGACCGGACTTCCTAGTAATCACCTAATAGTTGGACTTCCCTATAAATCACCTAAAACAAGACTCCTAATCACCTAAAACACAAGACTATTATGGAAAGGGGAAACACAACATAACGATCACATCACTGAAAGGGGAAACACATCACGAAAACATAAAGGAAAATATTTACAGAAAATTTACTCCACCTCTGAAAGATGTTGTTTCTGCCTAAAAGGCTTTACTTCTCTTCTCCTGGGTATCGCAGGAGACAAATCTTCAGGGATGAAGATTCTCATAACTTCATACGTCCAGCAAGAGGCACCTTGACAAAAGTTAGAATATGACGCAGAGAGGGAAGAAAGCACTACTGAGTCACCAACTTTGTTGTCATTCACCTTTGGGATGTCTTTACCATCGATCTCTAGGATGTCTCTATTGTCGAACTCTTCAAACCAATCAATTACGTTCCACACCCGATTTATATAATGTCGCAGGTGATCCTTTCTGATCTGAAAATACCCTTTGATTGGCTCATCGATTAGCTCCACATCCCCTTTAACACATAGGAGTTCAATTCCCATTTCTTTGGCATTTTTGAGGCCTAACAAAAGTGCCTCTTTTTCAGCTTCAGTAAACTCCAATTGCAGGCCATATGACAATGGGTATAATTGTTCTTTAGGGGAGATGATCACTTCCCCTACTCTTGATTTTGTATTAGAACAACCCTCATCAAACTGTATTGTCCATAAATTTGTATCCTCTGTCGGTCTCTTTTCTGGACAAACAATGTTCTGGTCTTCAGTTTCTAACTCTGGCAACGTCACATAATTACCAAGACCTATTCCTTGATAAAGGGTTTGGGGTGGGGGGTCTGGGATTTTCACCACCATGAATTGGGATTTGGGTTCAGGTTCTATCTTGATTCTGCCTTGCTCCATAGGAATAGTTGTAGACGACCAATCTAACTGCATTGCACCACCAAGATCTCTGCAGAAGCTCTGGCTCAACAACATCCCGTAGCTAGGTGGAATGTCAGCCACTAGGATATTCATCACAATTATTTTCTCTGGACATGCCGCCAACCTTACTTGAGTGTTCTTCATTTGTCCAACCAACGGTATCGACTCAGATTGAAGCGAATAGCACTCGTTCTGAGTTACTGTGCACGAGAGTCCCAATGCTTTCATCACTTGTAGAGGCATTATGTTGTCTGAGGCTCCTGAATCAATGATACAATTGCTCAATTTAAACCCTCCTATATACAAAGATATATAGAAAGGTTTGGGCTTTTCTTTCACTGGAACAGATGACTCGAGCAATGCAAGCTGAATTGAAGCTTCTTTCTTCGCATGTTGTATTATTCTGTCCAGCTGCTCAGGATGATCACGAAGATATTCCAATTGAGAAATCTACACTTTTGTCTTCATCAAGGAGTCTACAATGTCAAACTTGGCTGGAGATGGGTCTTGAGCAACTACTTTAGCATTCTCTTGTTCTCTAGCTCTCCACCTCTCTTCTTCTTCCTTTTGCGCTTGTACGTGTGGAGCCTTTGTAAAAATAGGCAAAGAGTGTCTTCCATGATTTGCTGCAAGAGAGTAGTGGCAGAGGTCTTCTTTTCCTTCAATAACGGGTTCAAAATATCTTGTTGCGGAGTCGCCATCGAAGTTGTCTGTTTGTGGTGAGACAACATTCGAACTTGATCTTGGGACGAAACTGGAACTGGGTGCAGCATCAGCATATCCCATAATCTGATTCATTCTTAAGTTCTCAGGACATGTAGAACCGGTATGTTCATCGGTATCATGAAAGGAACAAAATACTGTGTGTGGTGCAGCTTCAACTATTTGTCTTGGTGGAGGTGCTAACAACCGTGGCTTGTAATTGTCGTAAGGCTGAAAATCATTTCTCTTCGGTTGATACAGTTGCTGAGGTTGATACTATTGTTGAAGTTGATATTGTGGCAGCGGTAGTGCAAGCTCCTCATTGGCTACCTTCTGTAGCAGTGGATCTACAGAACTCTAAACTAGAGGCCTGATTGAATCCTTCTTCACTATGCCAGAAGTGATCATATTATATTCTAGCTCAATGGCATGTCTTTGTGCATCCGTCAATTTTGTTTCTTTTGTCGTCTTCAACAAGAAGGCTATCTCTGATGGAACAACATTTATGAAGCAGCTCATCAGAATCTCCGGTGATGGATTAAGTGTAGAAGAAATCCGTGTAACAAGATGATTAAATCTTGCTACAAACTCCCTCATGGGATCGTTGCTCTCCATCTTTGAATTTGCAAGTTGAGCAAACAACCAATGACTGTCTTCAGCGGGCTTGAATCTCACCAAGAATTTCTCGATCATAGTCGCCCAACTTGTGATAATGCCTAGCTCCAAGTGATTGAACCAATCAACAACATTCCCAATAAGAGTCTCCACAAAGAGACACACTGCGATGTCTTCATGTTCCACGTGCAAGATGGCGCAGGATGTTGAGAAGGCTGAAAGATGATCATCAGGGTGCTGAGTCCCATCTCCATGAAACCGTGGAAAGTGCTTCCTCGACCCCTTAGGCAATTCATGATATTCCTGCTAAGCCAAAGGTCCAATGATGTTACCCCAAGGTAATTGGGGTGGATGTCTCAGGATCCTTCCAGCATTATTGTTGTTATCACCCATTGCTTTTGCTAAATCAAGCAATAGGGTGCCAGATAGTCATACCCGTGACATAAAGCCTAAGCTTTCTTTGTTGTTTTATGCCTCGTGCCCCACGGTGGGCGCCAGAAAACTGTTGGCATTTAAATTCGCAACTCTGGAATGCGGATTTGAAAACGGACAGCTATGCACAGATAAACTGCTCTTCAAATTAGGAGGGGAAGCTCCCTCTTGCTGATGGTATTCAAGAAAGTAAACTAAAACTAAGTTGCCTATCTTTTTGATCAGCATAGAGCACAAGGTTTATAAAACACAAACGCCGCAGCTGAGATTTTTTGATTTAAGAACTTCAACTACGACTAACTTAAACTAAAGACGTTTCTAACCTCTCAAGTAATAAGCAGAGCAAGAGAAACTAGAAATGAACAAGGTAGATTTTCTGACAAAATACTTCGATAAACTCTTTCTCAACGAACATCTACGCACTTCAATGTAAGTTGAAATCAAGATCATAAAAGTAAAACACCAATAACGGAAATCAGAGATTTTATATCAAGGCAAAGGAGGCTCATGATTTTATTACTCGAACTTCTGGAACAAAACTCACTTCTAACATGCCTGGAATAAGAAATTGCAGCTAAAGAGGCTTGCAATCTTATTCTTACACAATAGAAACAACAATCACACTAACTCCTTGTTGGCTAAAGAGGCTCAACAATTTGCTATCACAACACAAGTGAACTGAAACCAAATAACAACTTGCTGCAATACAGGCTCGCAATTTGCTAACACAATAACCGTTAAAAAACTAAATGAGCAAAGGCTCTTATTTATAGACAAGCAGAGGAGTAGGGAACCCTAAAATCTCCTTGCTTTCACAAT
The DNA here is from genome assembly GCA_007258455.2 of Sequoia sempervirens. Taxonomy (NCBI): domain Eukaryota; kingdom Viridiplantae; phylum Streptophyta; class Pinopsida; order Cupressales; family Cupressaceae; genus Sequoia; species Sequoia sempervirens. The sequence goes on from VDFB02325381.1 coordinate 34,509, forward strand.
CTAGGGCTTTCTCAGCAAGCAAGCTTTATTACTAAATCTAGAAAGAAGATAACATCTAAAACCCTAGAAAGCAGAAAAAGTGGGAAACGCCAACTATTACATCTTATCTTCTTTCTATCCTCAAAGAATGGATAGGATCATTCCAAGAATAGAAAGAAAGCGGGAAAGAAAGCTTCTAGAAGAAAGCTGCTTTAAAGCTCGATCACATCCGCTAGGAAATTAAAAACAGTGTCGCAGTTCAGTGCATCTATGCCAACTAAGGCAATATTCTGATTCTCCAAGATCTCATCGCCCTTAGAGAATCCTTCACTTCTTCAACTGTTTTAGGAGTTCTATTCTTGCAAAACATCGCTGCCCAAAAAAATGACTCACTAATTGATAACTTGGTGGCTCTGCAACTTTATGCTTCTGACACTTCACTTGATTTCCAACAAAAGAGTATTGCAACACTCTTTTCCGATACCTTTCCTTTTTCTCATATCACACCTTCTCTCGTTCTTCAGCTGAGATGATGAAGTTCTGACATAGTGTCGATTTGGTCTTAAACTCGAGGGGAGTGTATTCCATATTGAAAACCTTGAGGAATGACTGTAAACTCGCCTATGTTCAGACAAGCTTTAAGCAACTTTCTATTTTTAGAATGCTGGTTTTTGGCTCAAACGGACAATTTTTTGGAAATTTTTCTGAGATATGGGTCTTGCTTAGAATTTCATTGCAAGACAACCCAGATCGTCTGTTTTTGAAAATCTTGAATTTTGACTAAAAAAGCAGCAAATCCTAATTTCTTCAATTTTCCACCGAAAAAGTTGGCACCTGGGTTTTGTTCAGAATAAGATTAGAAATGGACCCAGTTGATTAAATTTACAAAACCCTGATGGCTGATCGAAAAAGCAGCCAACCCTAGAATTTGAAATTTTCTTGAAAAAGTTGTGATATGGGTTTTCTTCAGAAGACTGTTTTGAGAGGCCCCAGATGATCCAAATTTGCAAACCCTGAAGATTTCACTGACATGCAAATAAAAAGCAGCTGCTGCAACTTGATGAAAATTTCTTGAAAAACCTTCAGAAGAACGAGTTGAGCAGACCCAGAAGGCTGAAAATTGAAATCTTTGATCTTCTCCTTCAAAAATTTGATCTTTTGGATGAAAAAGCTTGAAAAAGCAAGGGTTTATGTTGCTGAAAAATATGATGAAAAACCAGCAAGCTATGTTCTTGAATCTTGAAAAATTTCTTCAAACTTGATGCTCCAACTTTCTCCCTTGAAGGCTACCTGCAAAAATAATGAAAATACCATAAAAGAAAGATGTTAAATAGACTTAGGGTTTTGTCTTTGCTTTGCTTTATTTTGCTTTTATTTCAAAACCCTAAAATCTCTGTTCAATGTGTTTGGACGCCATCTTCCCTCACTTTGCAATTTTGAAACCTTTTGAAAATCTCAAAAAATTCTCTAAGGCATGAGAAGTTGGGCGCCCTTCTTCACCAGGGGTGCCCACTTTATCCAGTGTTAGCCAAAATTTTGGCATTTTCAACTTTTGATTATTTTAACCTCCAACTTCGCCTCTGATTTCCCGTTTACAGAATGATCCGACAGACGAGCTGAAAGTTTCACAGTGGAACTTGACTGATTCTAAGAAGGATGTTCTGGAGGCACCTCTGGCAAAAAACTTGATTTTGACCTCCGAATTCATGGGAGACTTTTCCTTCCAGGGGCTCCGAACTTTCACAGTGTTAGCCATTTTTCTGATCTTCAGTTTCTTCATTGACACTTCTCCTACAGATGATCTTTTTGAACCTGGAGCTCTGGATGTCGGATCGATTGCCTGTTATGCTCATCGCGAAGTTGGCAAGATATGAGGAGGGATCTTCTGAGATGAACTCTGTCAAAAAGTAAATTTTAGGACCTCAAAAGTTTGGGCGCCCATCTTGGCTGGGGGCGCCCATGTTCACCAGAGTTAGATTATTTTTAAACCTTTTTCTGTTTGCCTTTGAATCTTGGTTTTTAGCCTTCGTCGGACCCTACTTTCAACTCCTTGAATATGGCGATTGTGACCTCTGACAGACGTGCTAGATATCTCGTTGGAGAGCTAGATCGATTGCGAAGAAATCTTATTAGAACTTCGTTTCTGAAATCATCTGTTTATCCCCTTGAAAACTTGGGTGCCTTTCCTCTCCTGGGGTGCCTAAAGTCACCAGACTTAGTCAAATTTCATTTGATTTTCTTCAGAGTTTGAAACCTTCATTTTGTACCTTTGGATTTGATCTGAATTTGTCGGAAGACACCCAGTCGGATGATCTGACGGAGACAGGCACATCGAAGTTGGCTGAACACTAAAGAGGACGGGCACATTTGCAAACCCTAACTACTGAGTTAGGTGCCTTAAAAATTTGGGCGCCCTTCTTCAACAGGGGCGCCCAAAATGTCAACACTTGGTCAAATTTTGATATTTTTCATTTCCTCTTGCTATGACTTCAGCTTGGATACCCTCGTTCGGCGTTGAATTCTGGATGACTGAGTAATCTAATAACTGCACCGTTGAATTCATCGCGAAGATGGCAGAGAACATAACAAGTTTGACTGGAGGCACAAACCCTAATTTTTCCATCTGATGCCATAAAAAGATGGGTGCCCTTCTTCACCTGGGGCGCCCAAGCTTAGCAGTGTTAGAAAATTTTCATGACCTTTCAACTTTCTTTCTTGTTCTTCGTGCATGTTCATCGTTTCACCTTCTGCTGGAAGTTTGAATGCTGAAATTGATGCCTGGCAGTCGGATGACCTCCATTGATGACCTCGGAGCTCCAGATATGCTTCTGAAAAAGAAGAATAGACCTAGTAGGGCAAAACTGATTATTTTAAGATTCTGACTGCACCAGCCTGATATGGACGCATTTTGAGCCAATCAAAATCAGTTCGGACCCTGTCAGACCAACTTTCTATTTTTAGAAAATTTTTCCAATATCCGTTTCGAAAGAAACCCAAAAAAACCCAAAAAACGTTACTAATTTTAGAAAATTTCTAAAAATAGCAATTTTCCTAAAATTTAGGGATGAAAAACTAAGATCTGGGTTTTGTAGGTTAAGCTGCTCTTAGCAGACCCAGATCGTCAGAAATGGAAAGTTTTGCATTTTAACCCCTCATGCAAGACATGCACACCCAAATTTTGACCTTTTTGACTGATTTAACAAGACTTTTACTCATTTCTTCAAAATGTGTAAGTGTAACAAAAATTTTAATCTTGGGGTACAACACACTTGAATGCCGACTTTGTTCTTCTTAAGTTGGTCATCAGAATTGAATATGGATTCCAAGGTAACCAACCCTTTTGGAAGTTTATTTGTCTTCAGTTGTATCACTTGATCATCATACTATTGTTTGATCTTTTCTTGGTTTACTACAGAAAATTGATCTTCTTGGAGTAGAAAGGTTAAAATCTTTTTATCATTTTCAAATACTTGCCAGTTAATGTTGTTATCAGGAATTGACGGCCTGATAACCACCTTGACATACTGCTATATTTTATCCTTTTTGATATCACTTGGGATATCAAACTATGCTCCAATTCCTGCTAGTCTGTCAGCATGCTTATTCTGATTTCGTGGAATAGAAATCAAATTGAAGGCACTAAATTCTTCAATTATGTTCCATACTCTATTTCTGTAAGACTTCCAAGCATCATTTTTGGCAACATTCAGCCCCCTAACCTAATTAACTATCAACTCATTGTCTCAATAGACCTTCAAACAGTCGATTCCTCTTTTCCTTGCCCATTCAAGGCCTTGGATAAGCCCTTCATACTCGACACTGTTGTTAGAACATGTAAAAGAAAAATGAAAGGTTGAAAAATACTTATCACCCTATGGAGAAACCAGCATTGCACCTCCACCTGCTCCATTCTTGCTTCTAGAACCATCAAAAAACATTTCCCAAAGTCCACTTTGTTGTTGCAACAACTGATTTGTGTCATTCTCAAGGTTTGGAATCTTTGCATCAGGTTCAAGAATCACATAATTACCCATACCAACATCTTGAATAAAATCTACGAGACTGTCCAACATGTTTTCAGTCGTTCATTCATGTAGTAGCACATCAGGAACAACTTCTGCTTGAAGTTCTTGAGCAGCAACTAGCTCACTGTTAGTAAAAATGACACAATTTGCGTCTACAGCAGCAAGAACAACATTGATAGGACTTGGGTTATATGGCTCAATGTGATCTTTAGCTAACCTCTCAGAGTTAATGGTAACCTTAGTTCCATATCTTGTTCTAAACAGCATATGTGACCAATTAGCTAACACATAACCACCTATCTTAGTTGTAAAGTCTCTTGAGAGGCACAAGGAAAAGAAAGGTGGGAGATCTATGACACATATGTCTTGAGGAACTAAAAAATTAGGACAAGCGTGAAGGGTAAGACTCAAATCTTTAATAACACACAATGTATTGATAGAAGTACCATCCAATTGAATCACTCCTTTCTCTAAAGGTTGATACTTCAATCCAAGTTTGTCAGCAATTTGCTTTGGCATTACTGAACTACTAGCTCCACTATCCACCATACAGTTATGAACTAACTTATCACCTATGATTACGAACACGTAAAATGGAGGTGGTTTGACTTCTTTTCCTACCTCTTTGTTGGGTTGTTTATCATTTTCTTAAAGATTATTTGTCAACACAGTTCTAGCTTGACCTATTGGAGACTCAGATTGATCAGACACTTTAAAATTTGACAAAGTTGAGTGTAACATATCTTTTTGACCTGGGATAGCTAATGAATCCCACATAGACATCGTTACATTTGTTTTTTTCATACTATCAAGAATGTTATAGGGTACAGCTGGTTTTAATTTATGATGTACCTTTATGCCAGCGTGGTCGGCTTGCAAGCGTGGCTGCTCCTTCACTGGGAGTTGTTGATTTCTCTGTAATCCACGAGCCACTTGGGATGTAGATGGTTCTGCAGCTGATGCTTTTCCTTTATCAACTATTTGATTAAGCTCAAAAGCTCTTTTCTTCGCCCTTGTGTTAGCTGCAACTAAAGAATCATCTACATTCAATCCACAAAATTCCCCACCGTGCCAGTTAAGAAGAGTAGTGTCATTGGTAGGTTGATCTTGGTGTTGTGGAGATGCATCATTGAATTCATTCTACTGTGAATTTGAGGCATTTTGTACCATAAGTGCCTGATTAATGAGTCCATTTGAGTAAGTGGCTTGATTATGAGATTGGTTGCAAGGGTAACACCACTCATAATCTGCTACTAAATTGTTTTGAATAGGGACAAGATCCTTAACTGTGCTAACAGGTGTTGGAGCATAAGCCTGAAAAGGTATAGTATTTACACCCTGTCTTGGGCCCTGGTAATTGCCTTGGTAGGCTTGTCTATTACTTTGATACTATTGTTGTTGACCTAAATTATGTTGTTGATAGGGCATGTTATATGTTTGTTGCTTCTCCAAGGTCAAAAGCTTATTTCCAAAAGTCTGTAATAAAGTTTTGATCTCCTGTAGCTCATTTGAAGATTTTGCAGTAGCAGTTTCTTGAGTTATGGCAACTGGAACAAGTGGCAAAGGTACAAAAGGTGGTATTTGCAAAGGGATATTTGAATGAATATCTAGAAATATAGGCATTGGTGGCCTAGGAGCAAGTTTACCAGCTTGTATTAGGTTGTTTTTAGCTATGATTGCTACTTTGAATGCATCAGGTAGAGAAACACCCCCATTGATTGTATCATAATAGCTATATCATTGTTAAGGGCCTTCAAAAAGTACAAAAATGCATTTTCTAGAGGTGGTCTCACTTTTGTAGGAATCCTATCCCAGGTTCTTTTAAATCTAAAATTTAAATCATTCATTTGCTCCTGAGGAGCCCTCTTAAGCGTAGTTAATTGCTCCAACAAAGACAAATAATCAGACATATCCTAAAAATGCTTGTGTAATTTGTTGCCTAACTCATTCCAAGTGGCAACTGAACCTACTCCAAGGCTCCTAAACCATTGTAATGCTCTTCCTTTGAAATATGTTGCAAGAAGTCTTATAGCTACGTCTTCTTGTGTGATATGGTGCACACCACATAAGGAAGCAACATCTCGTATATGCTCAATCGGGGTAGTCTGATCTTCCCCAGTGAAAATTGGCAAGCTTTTCAAAGTTGTCATTGGAATGTCGTTGTGTTTTGCCAAATTTAATGGACTACCTCCATCAAATGGCATAAAAGGCTAATTTCTGGGAGCAGCCATTATATGTGGCTGAGGTGGGTTTACTTGCACTCTAGGTGAAACAAAAGACGGGACAACAATATGGGATCTCATAGATGGAGGAGTAGATTGGGTTCTCCTAGAATAAACAAATGTTGTCCCTGGCCTCTCTATTACCCTGCTTTGTCTTTTGGGGGGTGACAGCTGCAAATATTCAAAAGGACCTAAGCTGCTCCTTGTTTGAACTCTTCTCATAAACTATAAAAGCGTTGATTATGAAGTTCTTCCTCTTTATGGAGTTTCCAAGTATGCAAGAATGACCTCTGTGAAGTCTAAACTTGCTGGTTGCATACCAAACCAATAGTATAATGTGGAAATTTGTCCCACCGGGCGTGCCAGAAACTGTTATCACTTGAAATTGCACCCTTGTTGAACCTGATGCTCAACACCTCAATGTAACATGGGAAGACCTCTAAAGCTGTGGGTCACTTGTAGACAGAGGTCAACCTCCAAAGAAGGCCAGCTTTCTTTGGTATCACCTAAACTACTGATTTTTTGTAAAGGAAAAGGGAGGAGTGCATAAAAATAAAACTAAATATTATGGTGATACACCGAACTGATAAGAAATCATGAAATGAAAACAAGATGAACATACACTGGAAAACTAATGGTAGCTATTTCATTTACTCAACATAACCCTTTTTAACTTATGCATCATTCTTAAAAGGCTTAATCCACATACATATTTTTAGGAGGAAAGATAAATTTCACAGCTTTAAGGTATGAATGTAGACTTAGAAAAGCACAGTTGAAAACTTGCATAATCTAAAAAATACATAAATGAGAGTAGTTTGAACACTAACACTGGCTTCCAAGGTAAACTCTGTGTTTTATATTCCAAAATCAAAATGAGTTACAAAGCATACATCAGTTGAGAAAGGATTGTTGAAAATCACTAACTCTTGAGAATGCATAATCTGAACTTTTTTACAAAGAGGCAAAAATTCCCTACATACAAAAAGATGTCGGCCCCTAGGGCTTACAAAAATATCAACCTTCAGAAAAAACTGCCCTTAGATCTTTTCAAATGAAGTTAATGTTGCATTCAAGTGTATCCCTGCTATCCATGTCGGTGTGACAGATCACCCTTAGGAGAAGCCTTCAGATCTTATGTAATACTTACATTTACTTCTGGCCTCCGTGTCCATATTCGAACCTCCTTGAAGGGCCACTTTGAATGCTCTAAAGTATTATCATTAATGTTGATCCCCCTCTGCCAGTAGCAATCCCAGTTGTCACCACGACTCACAGTTCTTCTGTTTACCGACGACACCTCCTAGATATTGAACTGATTCATCACTTTTTTCTCAGAGCAGATCCACGTTGCCTACGTTCTGTTGATCTTCTTCACAGGGGTCAAACTTCCATGGCTCCATGTAGCTTCCTCTGATTGGTTGAACAAATGTTACATGGGATCACTAGACAGTCAAAGGTCATTCAGACTGAATCGTATGTCGGTGAGACACTGACCGCGTCTCCCCAATGTGATTATGCCCTTCGGCAGTTATTGACATAGCTTGGGACTGTCAGCGGGACCTCATATCAAATGCAAAAGTTATATTGATACCACAGAAAACCATTGGCAAGAAAATCGTTATCGGTTAGAGGTCGTGGCAAGCTCCCATCGGTCACACCGATATCTCCTTTTATTGGAAAAACCATCACTGTTGGCAAGACTCCACATTATCGGTAGGACTTCTCATAGCTATCAATCCCTCTCGGCGAGACCCTATGCCAAAGGCAATCCCTTTCGGCGAGCTGAGACCATTTCGGCAGGACCTTAGCAGTTCGGGAAGACCTCTCGCTGAGCTCAAGATCTTTGGGCGAGCTCATTTCATATCGGGGAGACCTCCATTGGTCGAGGAGACATCATATCAAAGGCACCAACTTTCGCTGAGACCCCATCCTTTCAGGAAGACATCTCCCCGAGACCATTCGCTTCAGCGAGACATTCGTCATCGGCGAGACCTTTCTCCGAAGCTACCACATTATGTTGAAGGAATTCCGCTTTCCCTGAGCTTCGATCATTTTTTTTGATGAGACCCCCATCCTTCGGGGAGACATTACACTGAAAGCAATCTCCTTCAACGAGACTTCGTTCGGTCACCGAGACATTACAGCAAGGCCCACCTTTCTGTGCGATGACACTTCTTTTTGCCGAGACTTCTTCAGGTCGGCGACACTTTTCGCCGAAGGCACAACCTTATACCGAAGGCATCATCCCTTCAGTGAGACTTCACTTGGTCGTCAGGACCTCATGCCGAACTCAAAACTTTCTCTGACGCCACCCCTGTGAACAACTATCGGCATGACCTCCTTCCAAGCGGAGAGATACATGAAGACTCATGGCGACTAGCGCACTCAGCCAAATAGAATGCACTACTAGTCGGCAAGACAATAGGAGGGTCTTTCCGACCCCCATCTTTGATGAGTTTTGTGCTAAATCCAATTGAGGCATGCCTTCCAACAGACCTCCCTAAAATAGCGTCAGATACATGACCTAACTCTTGATGCAAATATCCCATTTGGCCTACAAGAACACCTGAAACATAATTTATCTTGCCTAATTGAGCCCGTAGGTGAAAGTTGGGCAACAAGAACATGATGTAATAATTGTTCTATAGATCTGAAATGTAAAAACTTTTCCCAATTTGCAATAAATCAAGCAAAATGACAATTTTCTTGTACATGCAATGACTGTTTTTCAGAATTTCAAAGTATGGATTTAAAGGCAGAAGCATAAGGCAATCACAAAGGTAAAAATGCATCCAGATAGTTGTTAGGACACCTGTACAAGGACAAATTAGCCCAAGGGAAAATGAGTCGTTATTCAAGGGTCTAAAAAATGAAAAATACAAAATTTGAGTTGTTATTTATGTTCCCTATTTCAAGTTGCAGACTATTATTTTTGTGACAAGTTTTTCCAGATTTTGATGTCTAAATGAAAATGCAACTAATGACAAAAAGTGAACATGACAACTTTTTGAATGCAAATTTAGTTGAAACTTTGATCTAAATGATTGAAAAAAACTCTTAATACAACTAGCATGCAAGATGTGTGCAAGGTGTATGCAATATTTTTGTATTTTTGTGAATTTAAATGATGCAAAATGCAATTTTGAAACCCTAAATACAATGCAAAGAAAACTAATGCAAATCATAGATCTAGGGTTTTAGAGACTTCCAAATTTGAATTTGTGATGTACAATGTCGGTTTCACCAAAATGAATCGTAGAAAAAGGTAATGGGTGGATGTGAGTATGTGAGGGTTTAAACACACTTACAAATTTTTTATTTTCTTTAGAAAAAGAGATCTCCCAAGGATAGGATTGTCTTTCAACCTTAAGGTGAGCCAACCCTATTGGGAGGATTTGATGTTTTCTTATGATAGAAAATAAATGAAATGTGATTGAAATGTACTTTGGGGAGATAAAAATAAAATACTTAATGAACTCAATTATGCAATGTAAAACTTGAAATGCTAAAATAAAGGATATTATAGACATAAACAATAGTTTTTTGGAAATTTTGAGAATGGCAGATTGATGTGTACCAGGCTCCAAAAATAGGTTCTAAGTGTCCTACAAGGACTCATTCGCCCTAGGGCTAATGGCTCTTTGTGTAGGGATTTTTCTTAGCTTCGAGGGTCCTCTGGTGCAAGATTTGAGCTTTTTTTTCCACTAGTTTCACTATCGAAAGGTCAGAAATAAATTTGGGATCTAAGTTTATGTGGCTTGACGAAAATGTTGACAACTTTGACAACTTTGCAAAATTGCTATTTTGATCCAATTCCAATCCTTCTTCACCTGCAAATCTACACACACAAAGAGAGCATAAAATGTTTGTTTTTGGGTGAATAGGGGTTTGCCTTGGTCAAACCTTGATTTGGTAATTAAACCTTGATAAAGAAATAATGATAAATGAAAGGAATTTGATGAATGAACAATGATATGTCACAACTCACAAAACCCTCAATGGTTGCCCTCAGAGGATTGAATTTTAACACATCACTCTAAGGATTGGATCTTGCATGAATTGGCTTGATTGGATGTTTGATTTGACACTTGATTTGATGTTTGAATGCTTGAAACCTACATCGCAATGTTAACTCCAAAATATGCATGAATGCAAATAATTTTGACATGATGATATGATCTTGGTTGTTGTTGTAGATGCTTGATAAATCTACTTTTCAATGCTCTTGACAATAATATTTGCTCTTGTGAAAGTTTTGTCTTGATTCTTAATGTTGAATTGATAAAATATCTATGTATTTATAGGTGTTTATCTAATTTCCTAGAAATTAGATTTCATAAGTTGACATTTGAAACTTGAATTGAATCACTAAAATGCCGCAAAAAACACATTTTAAATTGGGTCTTGGCACTTAAGGATGACCCATTCACCCTTGGGAAAATGGGTCCTGTGAGCTAAATCTAGGACACATAATTTCCAAGATGTTTAAATTAATGATGGCAACTGTTTAATATAATTTTCCCCTTCAAAAAATAGAAATAATAAGGCTTAGGAATGCATAATTTAGGCAATTAGAAGCTTAATTAAGTATAATTAATTAAAGGGATGCAAACATAGTGTGAAAATGTAAAAGAGTACATTTTTCTATACTATATTTGTTCTTTATTTACCTATACATATACATATCCCTCCATACTCTATCATTCATATATTTCCCTATACATATATTTATGGGATGGGATGTGACCCATCTATGCTACCCCTAGTCTAGATGGTATATTTACAATCTTAGGTTGCAAAAGATTTTGCAATAAGATGTGGTATGATCTACCCAGCGGTATCTACACTATCACTATTTTCGAAAAACAACCTTCTTATAGGCATTCAAAAGATATTTTTGAGCACTACACATCCATCCATGTTATTTTTCTATATTTTTCATTGCATATTATCATTTTAGTTTGAATTTATTTTGAGTACTATTGCTCATTTCTTAAAAAATTATTAAAATTGATAATTGATTTTTTAGGGCAAGCTATAGTTTTAATATTGATTCATATTGGGGAGGTTATAATTTTTGTTCAAGGTTTCATGTCTATATAACTTATGGACCTATATCAGTTCATTATGGATTTTTCATTTCATCCTTTTGTAATCATTTTATAAAGAGATATAACTATAAGCAATGGAGATAAGGTATCTTGAAACACTTGTGTGGGCTTCATATTTTACAAAATTTATGTCTATGTGTTCCTCAGCTAGCATCTTTTTGGAGAGATGTTTAAAATTCTAAAAATGAGCATTTTGAAGGATTGATTGGTTTGCACATTGATGATCACACTTGGAGTGTAATTTCACACATTAAGTGTCTGTGTGCTCTTTGATCCAATATTTGGGATATGAATGGAGATCCTAATACTAAACGAGATCCAAGTGATCCTATTTAAGCATGTCATGTACCTCTTGTTGGTTTTTAAAATCTACCATATGATTGATACTAGTAAGGAGTTTGGTTTTATGGAAAACCTTGCATGTGTTGGTTAATGATGATAATGAGGCTTCTTCTAATTCTATTTATCCTCCTATAGAGACATGTGTTGATCCTTTAGATTCATTAGTTCTTAGTAAAAATCATTGATCAAGACTTCCCTTATTTTTGCTTCTTCAAATGTTAGCATTGTTTCATCTTCTACTATTTTAGTTCAATAGGCTCCTTCTTGTCTTTTAACTTTAGCTTTATGGAATGACATTTTGATAGGTATTGAAAATTTAATTTGTGATTCCCATCTATCACATTTGATATATACAGTTGAGGATATCCATTTTCTCTTTGATGATAGTTACAACATACTTGTTATCACATCATCTTTATCTTTGGAGATTACTTTTAATGCATCTTCATAGGGTTTTGGATTGGTTTCACCTAATTTCATTGTGACATCCTTTTATCCTAATATGTAGACACTTTAGCAATTTTTAGAGTGTCTCTTTTTCTGAGAGGAATTTTATTATACACACACTATTGGATTTATTTCTTCCCAAGGGAGAAATACAATTTGTTGAGTTTGGATCATCTTCATGCATTCACCATTTGCATGAGAGATACTTCCTTGTGGGGGGATATATAGTCTCTCTATTTCTCTCGTATGGGGGATGTCGATTATATATTCATGATGGATGTAGTCCTTGAGGGGATATGTTGAGTCCTCCTTACATCACTCCATCATTTGTATATATTTTTTACATGTTTTCTCTCTTTTGGAAAAGTTTTTTTTCCTACAATTTTTTCTTCTTTACTAGGTATAAGTGAGAGCTTTTGTACAAAGGTACCTCATCAAGCCTTGTTGTTAGAACCATTTTTGTATGTCTACATTTTTTTTCCTTCCTAAGTTTCACTTAAGGTGATGGTGTGAATGAGGTTATTCCTTAACTAGTTTCCTTCTTAGATCTTATTCACACCTAATTAGTTAAGTTTACTTATGGCACATTTATGTCATTTAATTTATGTCCCAGTTATATGATTGTGAAACTTGTCATAATCCTATGTTGTATTATCTCTGACATTACCTATATAAGCAATATTTCACTTATAAATTGTGTATGATATTATATCTTGTATGTATTGTATAATCTAGAAATCATTTCTTGTGACTTTCTTGTGGAAGGTTGCTTTTGGTTTTGTAGATGATCCTAGTTGCTTGAGTCTAATGTGTGACTCTTACAAGGTAGTGTAATTATTCAAGGAATAATGGTGGGAAATAGACCCAAAGAATTTTGGGTAACTTGTTTAGCCATTTTATGTAAAAAAATTATGCACTAACAAAATGAATGAGATCATATTTTGTATAGGGATGCTTGTTGAGGAACAAAGGTACATGTGGAGGATCAAAATTAGAAGAAAATAGGGAGGAAACACTTGTGTTTGAGAAACAATTCATGTGTGTAACTAAAAATGGCAATCACCTCTTCATGCAAAATCACCACTTTTTATAGTTAAGATATCGCCACAATAAAAATGAAATCACTATAGTGATAATATAAATATCATGATAAAGATGGTTTTTCTAGCTACTAAAAGTGATGAATTTTCATAGTGGGAAAAAAAAACATAACGAAAGCATGAGAAAGCAAGTGGCAAACATAGGAAACAACTAGAGATTCTAAAAGGGCTGACAAGCAAGGTTTTAAATTTGAAGACACATGTTAGTTACCATGTCATTGTTTTTCATATGTCATGTTGGATTTTTGTGGGCATGTATCATTATTGGACAAGTCATGGCGGTTCGTTTGTGTATGAGTGTATACAAGTATTAGTAGTCTAACTATACATAAAATAAAATTGTAAAAATCTAAGTGAAATTGTGCACTTATATAAGATCATTATTAGTATTTTGTCCTAAACATAACGAAAGCATGAGAAAGCAAGTGGAAAACATAGGAAACAACTAGAGATTCTAAAAGCGCTGGCAAGCAAGGTTTTAAATTTGAAGACACATGTTAGTTACCACGTCATTGTTTTTCATATGTCATGTTGGATTTTTGTGGGCGTGTATCATTATTTGACAAGTCATGGTGGTTCGTTTGTGTATGAGTGTATACAAGTATTAGTAGTCTAACTATACTTAAAATAAAATCGTAAAAATATGAGTGAAATTGTGCACTTATATAAGATCATTATTAGTATTTTGTCCTAAACACACATATTCTAATTTCAATTATATACAATCTCTATAATTCAAAATCAAATTCTAAAATTCAAATATTAATTTTCTATAACTATATTATATCAGCTAAAATTTATACTTAATTAATTTAAAAATATACAACCTTAATTTTTTTTTTATATTGCATTCATAATTGATTTGCATACTTAACTCCTATATCTAATATTTATTTATATATAATTAATTTATTCACTCATTTAATACACACAATTTAGAAAGATCATTTTATTTTCCTTCCCTAATATTGAAATTTATAGTTTTAACTTTTATGTGGATTGACATTTTAACTTTTCTTCGGGTCATATGGATCATCACCATGGCATTGGTTGAATAGAACCTGTGGCCGGGACTATTAACAAAATGGATTACCTCAACTTTATAGAACATAAAAAACATCCGTCGCTTTGGCCGAGTGGTTAAGGCGTGTGCCTGCTAAGTACATGGGGTTTCCCCGCGAGAGTTCGAATCTCTCAGGCGACGGAGCACGTAAGGTGGAGTACTTTTATACTGTTTTTTTGTGGAACTTTCATTTAAAACATAACGATGGCTATTGGATAAAAATCGCAATTATCTGTATGTTTTGCTCGGTTTTGTCACGCTTAAAAGAATCAGTTTGAGATTATTTTAGTAGTTGAATTAAATTTATTTTACTGATTCTACAACCCTCCGTTGTAGTCTAGTTGGTTAGGATACTCGGCTCTCACCCGAGAGACCCGGGTTCGAGTCCCGGCAACGGAAGATTTTACTTTTTGCACTAAGGTTTAGACATTTATCTGTAAGAAAATATGTAAAGAGAATTTATCATTTTTTTCTAGCAGATGCTAACTCGAAAAAGTAAAGCATACCTTTTCCACAAAAAAATTAATGAGTGCACATTTGCGTAATAAAACACTTAAGAGGCACTGTCTAGTCACACTTCATACCATCAGGAGAATCGTGAGTGCCAAAGTTCTAGTTTTTTAAGATATCTAAGGGTTTTTGGTTTGTTTGCCTCTATGTCCATTGTCTATCATGTTGGATTTAGGCGAATCAAAGGACTGCATTCGGGTGGTAGCAGAGATGTTAATAAGGCCAAGGTGGAGATGTGGATGAAGCTGTGTTGGGTTTTTTCTCAGATGAGGGCATCTAGTTTTCCTAATCCCTTCTTGCTCAGGGCCGTGGGTGCACTTCATTATGAAGGGGAACATAAGAAAAGGGCAAAATGGGGCCTGGATTTTCTAAAAGTGGTTGTTGGGGTGTTGGATTCTGGAGGTGTGGACTGGTCTTCACTTTCATTCCTAAGGAGTTGGACTTGGGTGATGAGGAGCATACAAAAGTTAATCAGTTGCAGAATTTTGTTATATTAAAATAGATAGTTTCTATTGCTATAAGGATTCAACTGTGTAGATTTTCAAGTCAAACTCATTGATCCATGTTTCATGAGTAGTGGTTCACAAGAACCCATCTCTATGACAATGAATGGTCCACTTAACACTCATTGCATCTAGGCACAGGGGTGAAGCATTGTGCCTTCCGGGGAGTAGTATTGGGATGGGTGACCTCCTCAGAAGGCACAATGCTTCACCCCTGTGCCTAGATGCAATGAGTGTTAAGTGGACCATTGCATGCTAAGTGGGCTTAACCTTGGGGAAAACTCTGTGGTTAAGCACGCTTGAGCTGGATTTGCAAGTTAAGTGGGCTTAGCCTTGGGGAAAACTCTGTCGTTAAGCCTGCTTGAGCTGGAGTAGTACTGAGATGGGTGTGGTTAAGCGTGCTTGAGCTAGAGTAGTACTGGGATGGGTGACCTTCCCAGAAGGCCTAGTGCTTCACCCATGGGAGCATCACCTAGATGCAATGAGTGTTAAGTGGACCATTCATTGTCATGAGAGATGGGTTCTTGTGAACCACTACTCATGAAACATGGGCCAATGAGTTTGACTCAAAAAATTCTACATAGTTGAATCCTGA